>JAECUM010023284.1:0-36850 GCA_016617855.1 Megalonaias nervosa | reverse complement strand
TGTTCCATGATGGATAAGAAATGTTGCTGTACTGTCTACAGTGCTTGGAGTACTGTAATTGATTTGAGTCTCGGGATCAATACATTTTAATCTCGAGCTTTGGATTTTATGTGTGAAAGTGATCATCTCCGCAATTAATGTTCCCGAGGAGATTATTAAGAAATACGTACTAGCAAAACGTTTCGTAAATCAGTCCACACTGGCGCCTGTGAAACCGTCACTAGTTGTAATAAAGATAAAGAGTATGTTGTTGATGTCAAATACGCCCGTAAAATTCAACACCCTGTATTGGAGTAAGCAAATACGAAGTTAAATGGTCACTATGCAAACAACTTAAAACTCGATAACGAAATAGGATATAACCAGTCCTCGGCGATGTGATTCACTGCAGTCACCAAGGGGATGGTATGTAATGGTTTCTAGATTTTCCTGCTGTCAACGAGAATATTTTATCCACTTCTAATTTCTGATTGATACGTTGACATAATTGACTCAAAATTAAACCGAGTCGTGCTAAATAATTGGGGTTCGCAGAATAATTTGACAAGCCCGATGACAATCAGGATAATTCTCAGCGACCAAAACTGGAATCGATATTGGGTAAGTAGGATGATATTGAAACCTGGGGTATTTGATACATTGATTGTGCCTGTGAAAGAGTATTCATTCCACGATGGCTATAGCGTTCGTCTTCGATCGTTTAGCAGTGACTCACAACAAGGCTATTAGATTGTCAAAAATTATTGAATCGAGGATCAAAGCCGCACTGCTCCAATGATCGTAGTGATTATTTCTTTGGGTTATTACATCGTAGCTACAATTATCGCGCAGACGCAACTCCACGTATTAAAATAAGAATAGAGTTTATAACGATCATGATGCAATTACGATAGTGACTGTCCCCGCTGGTTTACTGTCTCATTGTGATCGCTGGGGAAATTATATAGGTTGAGAGAAGCTGTAAGTACCTCTAGCGAATATATATCAGAAGTACCACTTTGATTTAAATCTCATGTTCGAATGCTCGGCCATATCAATCAAATAATACTTTAAAATAGTCTCATTAGGGTTCCTAGCATGTGCGTGAAAACCATAACTGAACCTGAGGAAAAGTTCGGAGAGGAGCGCGTTTATTACGTTTCGGATCTTCGGAGGTAAAGACTCGGACCGGTTATATGATCGCGCTGACGATGCTATTTTGTAACTATGACGGTACCCAGGTAGACGTTTGTCATCAAATACACCTGAAACTTACCATTGAGTTAAATGCCTAACTATGTTGTTTCTAAGTCTTGACGTGTGAACGATGGTAGGGCCCGTCGGAATGAACAATAAGACAACCACACATATACCAGTACTATAGTTGGAACCAGTGTAGAAGGTAAATCATACACGGGTCAAAATAAATAAGCATCAGTGTTAGTCACGGTGATTGACTCTAATTAGATGCCGTGTCCCAATGAGCGTGTGTTAACGCCTGGTCAGAATCTATTCGTCGTTGTTACAACCCTAATTCTTTAATGATATCCAGCCCGAAATTGTTGGCACTAACCGCAGGAACTACGACGGGGGCGATTAATGTTGATAATAAATCTTCAACGAATTTAGCAGATCCAATTGTTATTGATGACGTTGTTATAAAAGTATACCTGAATCTCAAATATTATTTGCTAGTTAGGTATTCATACGTACACTACACATCCATAGCGGTGGTCAATTGCCTGAGCGATGAAAATGCGACAACGTGGAGCGGGACGAATAAACATTATTCAAAGAGACTCTGTTGTTAATTCACTGGGATAGAGAACCGCCCTCGCCGAAGTCACAAGAGAGCTAGGAGTAATTTGCATTGAAGCTGAAATTGGAAGCTTGGAACTCTTTGCGAAATTAGACGAGATAAATACTCATGAGACATGTTCGAATAGAAGTTGAGGAAATACGGCGTCCTCTTCATTGAGATGCTAAGAAACGTGAGAATACAGTGATGAATAGTAACAATCATAAAAATAGCAAAGAGCATCGACGAATTCGACACATTTTGTGCACGTGGAAACTTACCGAGATCCATGCGGACATGGATCAATTGGAAAGAGATATTAACTGGGAACTGTTGCCGTGAATAATCAAAGTGTACAACAAGGACCTCTAGTATCATTGATGAGATTAAAGCATTAATATAGGAGTAAACACATTTCAATAGAAATCGAATACGGCCGTGTCTGCGACTCGTGATTACGTTCGGCTGGAAAGGTTTTCAAAACACAACACAGTGATATCACCTCATTCAGCTGTCGGCTGGGAATATACCGTGACTCTCCAACTATCATGAATATGATCCAACTGATTGATGTCACATCATGCCTGACTTTTAACGCTGTCCTCACGGCTGTGGGTAATTACCTATGACATGTCGATAACGGATTTCAGGGAAGAACTAAAACATGAAATATGCACGCTGACTACCACGGAAAAAAAACCAACAGTGGTTCCTTCGGTGAGCTAAATAATACATTTTCATTGATTGAAGTTCACAACGCTGGCGGCGAGTCTAAACTTACACAACTTGATACACAACTCATATACTCAAGGTTAAGATTATAACATTCCAACTCTATATCTATGAATTAAAAACAGAACATACCACCGGAAATAACAAAGTCAGCGTAACATAATCAGCCGTAATGCGAATTAATAATTTTAACCATGAACTTAATTTAACTTAATTTAGTATCCTCCAAAACCAATACACTCAATGCCCTATTGGGAGTAGTCTGTGGCGACGTATTTGTCATGAATATTATCACGCCTACTCGTACCAAACTCACAACAGTACAAAATAGTATCTCAGATAAACCAGTTAGATGAAACACGTGCTGAAGTTGGCCAAATCAAATATAACATAGTGGCGATTACAAATATTTCAAACCAGGTCATGCCACTCCAGCTAAATGTTCCCACTCTGGTAGCCGTGACATGTATTTGTGCACATAATTAAAAATCCCATCAATATATAATACCAGCTAAAAGTAAAACTTAGACAACTCATCGCATAGGGATTAATCGAGTTACATTTTGTTACGTAACCACTGCACAAAGCGACGATTTATACAGACCACTAAAACTTCCGTCGACTAATACAGCTCATTCTCCCTAGAAAAGCATTATGAGAGAAAGTCAATACGCATATGTATTGATCGCAACAAAAATAAATGCATTATATTTATTATTGTATAAAGATGCCAGTATTGCAACTGTAATATGGCAGTATTTGAAATGTTAGAGTTTAGTGCTGAATATACTTTTTTCTGTAAAATATTTAAGAGACGTTGCTAGTTAAATACAAAAAACGATGCTTAAATTAAAAATAATACAATGGAGAAATCAAAATAAAAAATAAAAAAATAGGCCAAAATCATATGCAGTTGTAAACAAAACTATTCCTGTATATATACTGGGCTAGACATTGTCATGAACGTGCTCACAATGATAATCTTTGGCGTATCACCAGTGCGTGATTCTATACCTGTGGCCGTGATGGTACCAAATTAGATATTATATTTAATTTTACGACTTTTGTCCTGACCGTGATTAATGTCAGTGCAAAATATTTTATTCAGGCGTGATACAACGAGAACGTTGTCACACCGAGCTGTTAACTGAGACTGATATGTCATAACCTAACCGTATTCACAGTCAAATATCAACCGCAACAGCACAGACACCATCATCGGAACAAGCTATTGACACCACCACGGAAATATCACTCACAAGTATAAATAATTATTTTAAATAAAATGTGTTGCAGACGCTTCTGTGCCATGTGATGACTACATCGATATTGACAGCGAAGGTCTTGATGAAAATAGATCCTGACGAGGTAGTAGTGGTTACAAGTTGCAAAACTAATGTTAATTCGGCATACGGTAATTAGAGGGTCAAAACATATAAAGGAGTCTACGATGACCAATGAGATAATCCGGGAAAGCTTTGAAAGTCGGGCGATCTTGGACATGGATTCCAAAGATTATTTCCTACATATCCCCGAGATATTCTAACATCATTTTTGTGCAAACTCAATTGGGATGAGAACTGCAAGCGTATACCACATACTGGAGCTTCATAACTTGTTTACCGCAGAGCAAATCTGGTTCCGATTTAGTTTGATCGCTGTGTTATATCCCCGGACCTCCGCTGGTATCCATGCAGTCTGATACTAACCACAATCAAACCAAATTCAGTAAAGACACTATTAATTTTCCACAAGGTATTTGTTGTCAGACATGTTGGTTTGCCCATTAAGATCACCAAAATTCCAGTCCGTGGCGACTCTAAACTTTAAAGGAGACTACTACGATACACATATTGCCTGGGCAATCATCGCGACAGGTATCTCGCACGCCAATATTCGATGATAAGACGTCACAATCTTTCAAAGTCCGCAACTGAAAATGACGCTTTTAAATCGCGAAGTAAATACACATTGTAATGTTTTTTTTTTTTTTCTTTTTCACGACATAATTGGTTGTCTTCCGTACCTTTGTGAATGGTTTTTGTATGTGCCAGATGTAGTTTCACAGAACCGTTTGATATGACTGAGAACTGCCAAAGTACTTGAGATAATTTCTACACGCGATACGCTTGTCAATGACATCATTTCTCATATGTGATATGAGCTGTGTCAGTATTATACATTGGTGTGTTCGCGAGACGACAAGCTGAAGACTGTTTTATCATGACGCTGAAGTAGGTGGTACTGTGTGATGAGGGCACGATGTTGAACGTCTTTGTTAAATATGCTAAGGTGTTGTGCGAGTAATGCATAACCGCATCGCGACTAAGGCACGTAATCGAAACCATGACGGATTTATTCGGCAACAAAGAACCACGGTATGAACACTGCCATAGTTGTCAACGAATACACAGCTGTGACTATATCGATGGCCTCTGCGTGTGGTATGCATAACTATGTGGCCGCATATTGCACAATCAACACCGGCGAATATATGTTCGCGTTGTCATCACGATAACTATTAGGATACAGTATCAGTAACAGTTATGGTCCAAGCGAAGTTGCTGCGTAGAGGCAATGTAGGCGCTGACATGTTGCTGTTTAATGAGTTTCGTAGGATATTTCCAGAGATAATGAATAATAAAGACAGCAGAACATAGAGGATTCCGCTTGAAAGAACGACGGCCAATCATGTAGTTGTGTTAGACGGGTGGGTAAGATTTCCTTGGAAGAAAAAGCTCTAGTCATTTCACGCATCGGATTCCAAGTTAGATATGTTTAGTTCAAGTCACCCCTAGAACAAAGAAAACGTTACATTTCAATTAGAAGATGGTGTTTCTGTTGTCAATACGTGGTTTAAACAAACATTTGTTTTTTGGGGTGTTGGGGGGGGGGTTGCATTCGGGTTATGATCTAGGAAGGCTACTGAATAAGCCATTCATATAGTTAGATGAGTAACTGAAATACATTTTGCTACTGTGTGGTATAAGCGCCGGCACAGGCGACTGGAAAGACAATCATGTATGTGCCTGGACAAATATAAAAGAAACATAAAACAAAAACTATGTAACCTCCCCCCGCTCCGAATTATTAGTTTCAAACAGCGAGAGAATATCATCTGCGGAATCAACTCCATATTCGCTGTTTCACTATAATCACTTGATAGAAAATCTTTATGTGAATAATATGCTGTATTTTTCGTCGGTGTATCAAACTCACATTGGCGCCTCTGTGTATGATTATGTAGAATATTTGCATTCAAACGTGGACGATTATGATAGATTGAATTGTGCAATGGCTCACGATGAATATGAGAATGATCGATTATGATATACAACATACTCACCGCACATAGAATTCTCAATGCGATCCGGTTCGAGTATATGTTTGACGAAGTAATGCACATCACGGAACGAACATTGCATGATAAAGTTCATGATGAAGCAACCAAAATCTTCTACGTTGAGTTAATATCGTAATGGTGTAAACTGTATCCAGATAATCATGTGAACGACTTATCCGTGGTTAATCAACTCGCGATTTTATCGCGTATAGAAACCATTATTAAGAGTAGACGCGTTCGAGTTTCGATCGAAGACAAAATAAATCATTCACGCTGGCATGATATGATTACACCACTACAATGGTCAATCGCAGATGTATTTTATCATCCACACTGGTACACGAAAATTCAAAAGCATTATCATCTACAACCTTTCAATATCAAACGACTTTCGACTTGATCAAGTCACGTTATAAGTCAAGTCAGGATGCTGATGTTCATTGATTAAATTTTAAAGGAATTTTGCTTAATGAATATTTTACATTTGTGACTTATATCAACTTCTTGGACGAAAGCGACTCAACACGGACCACGTCGACATTGATTGGGCTCAATCAGTTGCACTTGCTATAGGGAATTATCCCAATCAACGACATGGGGAATATATTGTTTTCTTGGTATCATCTTGTATCTAGATGCTGGAGCAAAGTGATTTTTTGGGGGCTCAAGTATTATTTTTTTTAGAAAATGAGCCCAAACAAGATCCGTCGACATGGAATTTTTTGGCGTTTACTTCGATATCTTGTCAGTGTGCTATTTATTGGGCTGAAGTAGTCTTCATGTTTATAGGAGATGAGCCCAATCAAGATCAATTGACATGAGAAAAAAGACAGTTCTTTTTCCTGAGGCATCAATGTAGGCTCAGATAATGTTGCACTAGGCTTCTATATGACTGATAACAATGATCGATTTCCATCACTGTTTCTTTTTCGGAGAAACATCATTTATGACCCTGTGCGATTTGATTGAATGGTAGCTTTAACAAATGACGACTTATAACCACGTGATTGATGACCCCCACCCCCAACGACAAATTGAGGGGTTAATTTAGCTATAGGGGACTTAGAACCAAATGTGAATGTATCAAATGCATTGGACAATCAAGTCATTTACTTCATAAATATAATCAATATATATATATATATATATATATATATATATATATATATATATATATATATATATATATATATATATATATATATATCTTACTGGTATCATGGGGCATACGCATGCCAGTTTAAAATCTACAGTTATATGTATTATATGGCACTCATGTTTGCAGTTCAATAGTTTTACTTTTTCTGCATAAAGAGAAAGAGAAAAGTTAAAAGGCGGATAATATGCTTTCCAGGTCCAAAGGCAGCTGCTGTGTAATACTCGGGTAAAGTAACTACATATGCTGTAATTGTGTCTTGCGCATAAGTTTGCAACGAAGTTTTGAGACAAAATATGCGACGTCTGTTTCAACAATTCTAATATTATATTTGCTATATTCTTCAGGAAGAAGAAAAAATAAAACAATAAAACAATGAGGAAGCATTAATATATATATATCCATTCAGTCACAAAATAAGTTATGTGTTTCATAAGGCCCTTGCCTGATTATTTAGAAGCGTACATGCATAAAACGTAGGTATGCATCCGATTAAAGTCACCTTTTCATCATCTTCGCTAACCAAGGTTCCGATGTGTTAACCTTATATACACCTTCGCGGCTCGTACAGATATGTCAGGGCTTTGTCCTAGTGCCATCTATTGGATTTCATGAGTTGTCTCCCTTAGTATGTAATGCCAGCTAACAGTGGCGTGTAACAGCGGTGCGTTGTACGTTAGTTGAAAATGGTGGAGGCAATTGATTTCAGAAGTATACCTTGAACGTTTAACATGGAAGGTATGACTATACGGCACAAAGAAGTAATTACACGTGTATTTGAGGGAATGGATGTATTTGTATGAACAGGGACCGGCAGTGGAAAAGAGCTTATCTATGAGTCCATTCTTATTGTGCTCTCCGCTTGTCTCGAACTTACAAGAACAGCGTTCACATTTGAACAACTGGATTCACTGCATCAAATGAAATTCACAGACCCGAAGCACTTACAAATCTGAACGAACTGCCAAGGTGTAAATAAGGTTAATACATCTGAACTCTGGCGTTTCATTGACATGCTCCTTTTTCTTATTTAGGATGCGATGATAAGAATAGCTTTCATAAAGCTTTACGTTCGAACATAACGAGATCTCTTCTATTTGGTTCCAGTTATACATCAAGAATTTTACACTAAGTGGTATATCATCTACAGAGAAAGGAATACGTCAACTATTTGTAAGAATATGAACGAAACAGTAGAATGTGCAGATTGTGTTGGATTTCCTTGCCAGTATATAAACAGCGATTAGTGTATCACCAGTATTGTCAGGAAAGTGAGAATTATTCATAGCAAGTCAAAAGATAGCCTTGAAGATCAACACACACACACACACACACACACACACACACACACACATATACCCACACACATACACACACATACTCATCCCATGTTATGAATTCCTCTTATCAATTGCCTAAACGCAAATCTAAATACACGTTAACAATATCGGTAACATTACATGACACATTTATTTGTGGTGGGGCATAGTGACCATTTATGATTTATGCTTTCATGATAATGTTCAGAGAGCTTTCAAATTACAGAAGTATCATAGGTTATTTTTAAAAAAAGAAATAACACAATTTTAATTTTAAACAAAGATGCTACTAGAATCACAAATCTTAACAACTTTTATTACTAATCGGAATCGTCAGACCTTTTACCGGTATAGAAATTAAGAATGCCGAATGTGTTTACTTAATACTTCGTTCATCAAGGTGTGTTAATTTACCTGACTCTACCATGAGGAGATCTTTTATAGTCGTATCTTCTATCATATACTCTCACATCTCCTCCAGTATTGGAATCACATAATATGCACATACGTGACATTTAAGAAACATTTTACAAGCGTGTTAGTTAACTCTCTCTCTCTCTCTCTCTCTCTCTCTCTCTCTCTCTCTCTCTCTCTCTCTCTATATATATATATATATATATATGTGTGTGTGTGTGTGTGTGTGTGTGTGTGTGTGTACATTCATATATATACGATGGCAAATGGGTGTTCTATAAATCAGATATATGAATGTTCTATAACGGGAAAGATGCATGCATCACTGTGTTATTTAGTTTTTAATGTATTTTTGAACAAAATATAATCCACATGTTTGTTATTAGTCCTGCATATTATATCATGATATTGTTCATCTTAACTTCAGTTAACGTTTCATTTTCTGTCCAAGTACTTTGTAATAACCTTGGGATAAGCATGCATCTTGAATACTTGAGGTGGCGCTTGTTATAGTCATGCCTCCTTCTAAATGGTCAAGGTCACCAGCAACCTATATTCATATCTAGAGTAAAACGTTTGAACCACTGAGATGTTTTAATGAATTTTAGCCAAATGAATAGGAATTGTAGAACGTGTGTTGCATCTCATTGCCACTCATGCAGGCAAAATGTGATCGTTTCTGGAAGTGCAACTGTAACTCTGATTTGTGTCCTTGTCTGCAGTATAACTTTGGATCAATTTTGATTTTTGGAATGAAACTTTGCCTAATTGTATATCATGACTGTGTGTTACATATGATCGCCATGCCCTGTGCCTCAACTTTAAGGTCATTGCAAAGGAAACTATACATAAATGGTTTCTCTATATGGGTAAATCATCATAATTACTAAAGACATTTTAATGAAACGTTTGCCTGTTTTATATCTTGACCTGACAGTGTATCCAGCATTCATACTAATAACTCTATCCCCAGGGTCAATACCAAAATAAAGGCAAATGCAAATCAGTGACCATGTCATTTATCCAGGCTATCACATTTATGCGTTAGAGATAATTTTAAGTAAATATTTCCCAGGTCCACACCTTTCTATACATTAGTACAGTCTTCCATGGCTGGTAAATTATAGTTTGCGTATCTCCATTTAACGTAAACGTGTATAATTAAATAATGTATGTAACAAGCATGTATATACGATACTTTTCAGTTCATTCAGTATTCACTTATTTTCATCAAACTTCTAAATTGTAAATCATGAAAATAACTTTTCCTAATAAATGCAATTCGGACAGATGGAGAAACGTACTGAATTAATCGTTTCAAATGGCTTTACTAATTTAATATACTGCACGTTCCTGTTGATTTTAGGCTCTTGCGATGGAAGTAACAGTTAAGACCTTTGAGGACGAACTTTCCAATACAAGAAAACAATATGAGGAAACCAAAGCTGATGTATGTCAGTATTTGAAACTTTCTTGTTTTCCCCCATTCTCCATTCTCTGAAATTCTGGAACCTTTGTTGTATAATATTTTTACTCGGAACATAAATGGTCAAATAAAAGTATGGTAAACACATAGCATGCTTGAGTAACTGCCTCTAGAAATTCGCCTTGATGCATGTATATAATTGTCCTCACCCATTATTCCAGGCAATTAAATACAAAATAATATTGTTTAGGATATAATCAATGCTTATATTAAATCTTGTGTGTCATTTATTTGTCTGCTTAATTCTAACAAATATGTATACACGTTGTTACTGACCACTTGAATATTACCAGGTCCTGTCAACAGGAAACACCATACAAAGTTTAAATTTATACGGAAATGCACAAAATAGAAGACCAAGTGTTTGACAAAGATAAATAACTGTTTGAAAACAATTCTCATTGAGATACGGGACGAGTTTTTTTGTGATCATACATGTATTAATTAAATTATCAGTTGTCACAAATTGTAGTTTTGTAACGTTTATTCTGATTTATATTTAGGCTGTGTTGCATTGCCGCAAATACCTGTACGATTTGTATTATCTGACAATAATAAGTACATTCAATGGCTCTCTAATTTTGGGACAAAACAATCCCTGAAACATAACATTACTCATTACCTACACCAACTATAGGCCATAACAAAAGGTTTGAAGGTGACGCAGGCGGAGATGGAGATACAGACCCTTCGTAATCAGCATGCTGACGCTGTTGTTCAGGTAATATTACTCGAGAAATGTGATGAGTTGTGCTTGTGCTGTAATTATTACGATAAACGTATTCTGTACCAATAAGACTTTTGTTCAGTGTATCTTAGAGTAGTTCTCATATCAGACAGGTTGAAAGATATCTTGATATTAGCAGTCATTCATATGCTGTCATTCTGCCAGTATAGGCTATTCTTTTTGTTTTAAATCTTACGGTCGAAAATACTCTTGGAAAGTCTTGACACTGGCAGACATGTGTATCCTGTTGATCTGGCACTAGCATTCATTTTGGGTCAAACATTTCATAAATGAAAATGATAAAACTATGTACTTATTTTGTATAGGCATATGCATATGATTCCGTATGTTTATGTATGAATGACGTTATACAACCATGACGCTGCTGAAACATTAAAACCATTGCGAAGAGTATAATTTGCTTGTAGAAGTTCACAGTAGTCTGAAAATGTGTATCCACCACTGATGGCAAGGCTCATCAATTGGGGATGGGACTGAAGAGGAGAATAAATAACATAAGAGCCTAAGAGAGTTATTATTTGTATACATTTTGTTTCGTTTGATATAAAATATAAATTTGTAATTACGCCAAAGATCATTTCCCCGCGCTTTCCTCCTTGTGGTTCTTGACTGCATCTTTTAATGAAATGTGAGATTTTGTTAACACATTAATTACAGAACTTCAGTATATTGATCTGTTCCTTTTTTGTTTTGATTTTCTTAAACGTTTTCGGGTAGGAAGTGAAAGATGCAAGTCCGTTGGCAACTGAATGGGTTGTTATAGCATATGCACGAAGATTTAGTCCTACGTATGTGCCACAGATTCAGAAATACAATCAATGATTGATGTGTTAAACAGAATGCTTTTCGTTTTGCTCAGCAAAAGGATTTTTGCAAGATTTGAGAAAGTAGCGTTAAATGTGTCGAATCAATATATCTTCTCTGCTTACATTTAATGTCAGTGGTTTCTTGTTGGTCATTGATACTTTTCATTGAATATTGTAGGTAATGTTTGATTGAAATACTATCAGCACTATTAATTTCTTACAGTATAAATGCACAATGAAACAACCTTGGTTATTCTTTTCAAAACAAATCAGAATGATGGAAAATCCGTACTCAATTATAATTTGTACCCCATGAAGTACCTTATTTTACCGCTGCAGGAGGTTTGCCATCGTTTCGTAGAAGTTGCTGCCTTTGCGATATGTAACCAACATGTCTTTTGAATGCAATTTTAATGTCATTAGTTCGCTTTAACTTAAGACAATATGAGGTGTGTGCATGTATGAGAGGGATAGACAGACAGATAGACAAACAGACAGTGAGCTTGTGTAACATAGCATTGCAACTGTAAGTAAATTAACAGCATTTTAGTCGCAATTTATCGAAAAATAATTTTATGTAAAAATTGCATACCGAATAGGGAACTGTTGTCCCAGTTTTCATATTATTGAAAATGCCCGTGATGATTAGAAAATAGTTTGCCACGTTCTGTGATGAACGTATGACGAAATGAGTTAAATGTGTCGAAAGATGGCATTCTTCGATGCTTGATCAATGTGTTGACCATATTTTGAAATGCAATTCGGGATCTTAATGCATATGACAAGCACATTACCTTTGTAACGAATACAAGGCACAGTGTTAACAATATTATTATTATAGCAGTAACAATCATACGAGTTTCTCTTATTGAACATAGCGTTATTGACATTCTTTACAATTTGAACTATGTTTTGTACTAGTTTATTATGGTAATGACATCAATAGTCACTTCGCAATACACAACATGTCCTGCATGGCTAGCAAGGTATATTATGTATATCTCAATTTAACCTAAACGTGCAGAATTTGATAACATATGTAACAAACACGCATATATGATACTTTTCAGTTCAATCAACATGCACTTATTTTCATAAACTTCTAAATTGTGATCATACAAAAACACGTTTGCAGATGAAAGCAATTCGGACTAATGGAGAAACGTACTGAATCAACTGTTTTGAATGGCTTTACTAATGTAACATATTATATGTTCATGTTGTTTCTAGTCCAATAGAATGGAAGCAAGACTAAAGGCCTTTGAAGAAGAACTTTCCAATACAAGAAAACAATATGCGGAAACCAAAACTGATGTATGTCAGTATTTGAAACTTTCCTGTTTTCCCCCATTCTCCATTCTCTGAAATTCTGGAACCTTTGTTGTATAATATATTTTACTATGAACATAAATGTTCAAATAAAAGTATGATAAACACATAGCATGCTTGAGTAACTGCTTCTAGAAATTCGCCTTCATACATGTATGGCATTTTTTACACTTTTATTCCAGGCAATTAAATACAAAATAATATTGTTTAGAATATAATCAATGCTTATAATAAATCTTGTGTATCATTTATTTGTCTACTTAATTCTAACAAATATGTATAAACGTGGTAGCTGAACACTTGAATATTACCAGGTACTGTCAACAGGAAATACCATACCAAGTTTGAATTTATACTGAAATCAACAAAATAGACAAGAAGACGTGTTTGACAATAATGAATAAGTGTTTAAAACATAATTTTCATTGAGATAAGGAAAGAGTTTTTCGTGATCATACATGTATTAATTAAATTATCAGTTGTCACAAATTGTAGTTTTGTAACGTTTATTCTGATTTATATTTAGGCTATGTTGTATTGTATTGTATTGCCGCACATATCTGTATGATTTGTATTATCTGACAATAATAATTCTATACAATGTTTATCTAATTTGAAACAATAATAAGATAACATTATTCATTATCTATGCCAACTATAGGCAACTACAAAAGGTTTGAAGCTGACGCAGGCGGAGAAGGAGATACAGACCCTTCGTAATCAGCTTGCTGATTACGTTACTAAGGTAACATTACTCGTGGCATGTGATAGGTTGTACTTGTGCTGTAATTATAACGATGAACATGTTTTGTGCCATCCAGAATTTTGTTCCATATATCTTCGAGTAGCTGTCAGGTCTTCTGGTTTAAAACATGTCTTGATACTAGCAACCATTTATATGCTGTCATTGTGACAGGAGACGCCACTTTGTGTTTAAAGGGTTTCGATCGAAAACATTCAGGTTGCAAAGTGTTGTCAAAGGGTAGCCATTTGTACCCTGTTATTGTGGCACTAACATTCATTTTAGGTTCAACTTTTCCTGAATGAATATGCTAAAACTATGTACTTTATTTGCATTGACATGTATATGTGATTGCACCAGTGTAAGTATGCATGATGTTATAGAGCAATGGCACTACTAAAACATTAAATCCATTTTGGAGAGTATCATTTGCATTGGAGATGTTCACAGTAGTCTGAGAATATATATCACCACTGGTAGTTAGACTCAACATTTTGGGATGGGACTGAAGGGAGGATTAAATACAAACGAACCTAAGACTGTTATTTTTGCATACATTTTGTTTCGTTTGATGTAAAATATAAATTTGGTAATTACTCCAAAGATCATTGCCCGAAACCTTCTTCCTTGTGGTTTTTAACTGCATTTTTTATTGCAATGTGAGTTTGTGTTAACACTTTGATTAGAGAACTTTAATATGTTGGCCTGTATTTTTTATGTTCTTTTGTTTTGTCTTTGTTAAATCTTTTTGGGTAGAGAGTGAAAGATGCAAGTCCACTGGCACTTACAAGGGTTATTATAGGATATGCATGAAGCTATAATCTCAGTTATGTGCCACAGATTTAGAAATACAATTAATGACTGACGTGTCATGATGCTTCCTATTTTCCTCAACAAGGGAATTATTTTGGTATGATTTGAGAAAGAAACGTCATATATGTTGAATTAATAGATGCTCTCTACAACCTTTTAATGTCAAAGGTTTCTGGTGGGTCTTTTGATTATTTTCATTCAATATTGCATGCGATATTTGAAATAATATCAACACAATTACTTTCAGGTTGTACAATAGTATACTGAATCAAACTTGGTTATTCTCTTCAAACAAATCTGAGAAAAATCAGTTCCCAGCTAAACTATGCAATCCATGACCTTATTCGGTATAACAGCTGCAAAAGGTTTGCCATTGTTTTGTACAAGTCGCTGCATTTGTCACATGTAACCAGCATTTCCTGTGAATACAATGTTAGGGTCATTGGTTCTTTGTAACTTAAAACAATATGACGTGCATGCATGCATATATATATATATATATATATATATATATATATATATATATATATATATATATACAAAAAGACAGAGAGTGCACTTGTGTAACCTATCGTTGCAACTGTAAGCAAATTCAAGCATTGTCAATCACAATTTATCGGAAAATGATTTTATCAAGTGAATACTATATATTCAATAGAAAACTGTTGTTCCAATATTAATATAATTGACAGTGTCTATTATTGTTAGAACATATTTTGTCACGTGCTGTGAAGAACCTATGACGAAACAAGTTAACTGTGTCGAAAGATGACTTCCTCTATGCTTGATCAATGAGTTGACCATATCTTTGAAAAGCAGTTCAGGATCTTAATGCATAGAGCTAGCACATTACCTTTTCAGCGAATACAACTTTATATACTTTATTTATAAAAAGGTTGTTGCATCTCATAGCAACTCATGCGGTAACAAAAGGTGATACAAACTGTAAGGGCAATTGTAACTCTCATTTGTATCCTTGTTTACAGTATAACTTTGAATCAATTTTGATTTTGTTAATTAATCTTTAGACAATTGTATATCATGACTGGGTGTCACATATCATGGTCATCCCCTGTGCTTCTATTTTAAAGTCTTGGTAAAGGAAACTATAAATAAGTGATTAATGCATCTGTTTAGGTAAAACTTTTAAATAATTGGAAATATTTTAATGAAACGTTTGTCTGTTATATATACATTAATTTGACAGCTTCTCGTGCAATCACAGTAATATCTCCGACGTCAGGGTTAATATCATAAATAAAGAATAATGCAAACCAGTGACCTGGTTATTTATCCAGGGTATCACAATTATTTGTTACAGATAATTTGATGAAACATAGCCCAGGTTGTTAGTATGGAATGATGAAGAGGCAGGGGTACCATGTTCTGCTCGTGGTACTTTGTTATTACATGTTTATCTGAAGATCATAACCACCCTACACATGCCAATAGCTGGATTTAACATCAAACATCCAGTGCATGTATAATTACATAATTGCATTTTTTTTGTCTATTTTACATCTGACTCTATCCAAAAGGCCCTACCCACAATAATCATATCCGTCTCATAAAACGCCACTACATGGGTGAAATATCTACCAGGTTTGGCGACTTTCCTCAATGAGGTTTAAGAGGAGATAGGGTTATAGAGAAATGATGGACAGTCAGGCAGAGTGATAAACAAATAATATTACGGTATGAGTTTATTAAATCAAGTTTTGTACCGTAGATATTAATTTGAAAAATTCCCTGCTTTTAGATTAAACATTTCGTAACGAAAGAACAAAATACTAATTGTTTTTTAAAGATATGTTTCAAAAGATATATCAACGTAAAAATAGAAGTTAATAAAGTTTAATATCTTCAGTATGATGGCTCAATAGTCTCCACATATGCAGTCGAGATCAAGTCACAGTGACCTAAATTTTCGAAATAATAATATGCTTATCAGGCTCATGAAAGTTTTATTCTGAAATTTTAACCTTTTGATTGAACTAAAATTCATTTGAAACGAGATTGCTGATACATTATTTTCCAAAATAGCTGTAAACTGCTGAATTAAATAAATAAATCACTATAACCCAGACACATTTAGTTTCCTTTTGGGTGAGGGCCAGATAGCAATTTTGAAGCCAGTCTGTATACGAAGAATGTAACTGGGTATAATCGGAATGTAGACCAAACGTTGCACATGCATGGCGTAGCCTAACAAAATGTTTTCATTTATTGACCATACATATGTTTACAATAATAACTACTTCAACGCATTGATTGTCTTGCAGAAGTTACTGTTTTATGACTGAATGTTTGTCACGTGAATGATTAATAAAGTGCACATTATTTTTATTTGCACATATATGATTAGTTTATCATATAGAATCTCTTTTAAGTCTGATCCAATTTCAAGCTGCATAGACACAGATCTGACATCACATAATGCATTTGTGAGTAAGTATATATGGTAAGTGTTCAAATTCGTGGATTCGTGCTGTGTTTTAACCTAAATTTGTAGACTGAGGTAATGTATATAACAACCATGTATACATGGCACTTTATAGGTCAAACGTCTAAACTCTAATCATACAAATGCACTTTTGCTAGTGAAAGCAATTGAGACTGATGGAGAAATGTAATTAATAAATTGTTTCGAATGGATTTACGAATCTAATATATTGGACATACGTGTTATTTTTAGTCACAGAGAATGGAAGCAAGAGTTAAGGCCCTTGAGGAAGAACTGTCCAATACAAGAAAACAATATGAGGAAGCCAAAGCTGATGTATGTCATTATTTGAAATTTTCCTGTTTTCCCCCATTCTCATTTCCGTGAAATTTTGGAAACCTTGTTTTATTCTATCCACCCAGAATATTGTCATTATACGGCCATATTTATCCAAGATTGATTATTATGAACATAAATGTTAAAATAAATGTTATGATAAACACGTAGTATTCCTGAGTATCTGCTTGTAGAAATGTTCCTTGGAATTGTCAGCACCCTTTAATCCAGGGAACTAAGGGCAAAACACTATTGTTTAAGATAACATCGATGCTTATCCTAAATCTTACGTAACATTTATTTTATAACTTAATTCTAACAAATATGTAAAAACGTAGGTACTGTCCACTTGACTATTATCAGGTACTGTCAGCATTAAATGCTGTACAAAGTTTGAAATGACACTGAAATCCACAACATTGTCTAGACCACTTGTTTGAAAATAATAAATAAGAGTTTTAAAAAATTAATTATCATTGACACACTAAAACACTTTTTTGACATATTAAAACATCAACTAATTTAATTACTGGTTATCATAAATTGATAGTTTTGCAAACTTTATTCAGATATGTATTCAGGATATATTGTGTTGATGCATATCTCTGTATATCAGCATGGTTTGTATTATCTAACAAAACATACTTTTCGAACATTGCTCTCTAATTTGAGACGAAACTACGTTCACAGTACAACACTCATGTTTAATGTTAATCAAAATGAAATACCAAGTTTAAAATGTCATAAAATTCATAGGGTTAGATACCATATCTAATTCATTTTTTTTTTGTTGGCAGAATTAGTCGTTTGTATTCACAAAATCGATTGCAATAAGTTGCGAAGTTAAGTGTCAGGTAGCGATCAACTGCCTGGATGACGTAGTAGAAATGGTACACATTTAGATTTCATATTGTTATTTAATTCTGTTTTAAATGTAGAACTTTAAAAAGAATATTTTTGCAACAAAATGCAAATTCTCCTGACACAAGTTTCACATTTCTAATACATGTATTTTATTTTACTCTTTCAGGTAGAAAGATATAAGAAAGAAAGAGTAAGTAAAATATATCCGCTTTAAGTTAAAATTACAGGATTATACATTATATAAATCTGCTTTGTGACTGTTTGATGTGAACATTTATCACACACTGTTCCACGTATATAGCGCACCTTTCTACCAGGAACTAGAGAGCTTTCAGTTAATTTCTAGTGCAGGTTTTCTTATTTAAGATCGCACCTCAATATCATCGCCTCAGATCACAATAGGTCATTATAATACTTCAGTTGAGCATATAATGGGATAATCTTTTGCTTGGGTCAAATAACACCTGGTACAAGTGTACTACAGTTAGAAATTTGGTGCTAGCAAAAGGAAGATGTAATATGATATTAAACGTGCGAATCAATACTCGATGGTGCCGATTCTATTTAAAGTTTCCTTACCGTTATTTAAGTAACGTTTAGTTTATCGACATTATTGCTTGAACCATGTACATATCAAAGTTTCCAAAGGCTGCAAAGCCCGTTTCTTTGCTGTTAGTTTTTTCATTGGCATATATTTTACCAATGAATTATTTTTATCACAAGCTGGTTCTATTATGTAGGTGGAAGCATACTGTTAAATTGTATTCATTGGGTCCCATAACACACATTAAATTATTAAGTCAGCATAGGTGTTATATGACTGAACTGGACATAATTATTCAGGTGCAATTGCCATAATGTCGTGAGTCTATTACATTATTCTTAAGATTACAATCAAAGATGTGAGATTTATTAAGACAAATGACACAAAATTTACAATAAAAAATGATCCGTTTTCAAATGAAATTGCACACTATATGTATGGAAATAAGCACACACACACACACACACACACACACACACACACACATATATATATATATATATATATATATATATATATATATATATATATATATATATATATCTGAGTTCATATCAGAGGCAAACAACTTCCATCCTTCAATAAAATTCACGGCAGAAATCTCCAACTCAAACCACGTTTTCCTACACACAACAACCAGACTGGTAGAAAACAAACTCGATACAGACATCTACTCGAAACCAACCGACAAACACCAGTATCTCATCCCAACCAGCTGTCGTCCAAAACACTGCATTAGGAACATTCCATATAGCCCGGCACTGAGGATGCGCAGAATTTGCTCCGACGATGAAACATTCCTAAAAAGGTCTGAGGAGCTATCTAAAGATTTATTTTACGGAAGCTACAACAAAGACCCGATTGTGTAGGTAACCCAAAGGTCTAAACAAACAAATCGCTATGACCTACTAAAATATGGAGAGAAGGAAAAGCTGATAGGATACCTTTTACCATCCAGACAACCCCAAAGTAGGTAAAATCATCGCGAAACATTGACCCATCGTGGAATCGTCCTACGCACTAAGTTAATCCTTCCGAACAAAACTGTAATAGCTTAAGGTGACCACGAAACCTCAAGGACATCCTAGTGAGGGCAAAGATAACGCCAACCATTAGTCAAGACCACCTTAGTCAATCTGGCTCCTGTGACGATAAAAGATGAAAAACCTGTCAACATATGATAGAGACCAGGACATTTTCTAGCACAGTAACTAGAGAAAAACTAAACATACATGGTCCAAACAAAACGTGCAAAACTGCGAATGTAATTTATCTCATCACATGTAAGATCTGTAGCCTTCAGTATGTCGGAGAAACTGAAAAGCTAAACAAAATGATCAACCTTCATAAATCTGATTGGATGACAAAGAAGCTGTACAGAAGTCCGGTCGCAGAACACTTCTCCTCCCTTGGCTACAGTTTCAGTGATACAACACTTATTGCAATTGCTAACAACCCCAACTGGAGTTCCGAAACCAGGAAAGAAAAGGAGTCTTACTGGATACGCCGCCTTAGAACATTGAAACCAAGCGGTTTAAACCAAGAAGACTAGAAAAAGACAGCCATGCAAAATCAAAAATACTATCTTTTGCAGCCGAAACATTTTACTTTTGCAAAATTCTCTAAATTTGTTTAATAGCCTACAATTGCTACTATAACAATGAAATATCCAGGATGTAATTTGCTCTTACATAAATGTACACAAAATCCTAGATGTCGCTATGGTTCATCGTTTTCTAGGTTAATACAAATAATTTCCAGTATCCGCAACAAGTTGAACTAGTTGAAACATAATACATTTGGAGATTTAATTCCTGTAGAAACAGCCATGTAAAGTTTTGCAAACACTACGGTTTGTCTGTCTTATTTGTTTGTATTGTCTATGTTGTATATATGCCTTTGAAAAAGACTCATTAAGAGTCGAAAGCGCTCAGGCTAGTTAGATACTAGTTTTGCACTCTTCGTTGTCAGTTTATTGCATTTATCTTAATCAATCCCTGACATACGTGATCCCTTGCGGGATCCGGTACTTGAAAGGACTGTTATTCACCATATGATTTGTATTCTTTATCTCTCTCTCTCTCTCTCTGTATATATATATATATATATATATATATATATATATATATATATATATATATATATATATATATATATATATATATATATCGATGAACAAACTGGCACTTGTATCGGCTGTTGAATTATACGTTTGTGTGAAGACCAGGATTATTATTATATAGCATTGTATCAGTTGTCCATCCCGTCAACTTGTATACTATCCGGCCCGTTATCTTACAAACCTTTGGTACATGTTTGTAAGGCTTTCCAGATATATTCCTCGAGTAGGTTTGATTGACATTAGTTTTAAGACTGAAAGGAATGATACATAAACAAAATAAAAAATGTGGAAAGTGCAAATTTTATTACTGATTTGTCTACCATATTAAATTCCGTAGTAATCAGCAGCACACTGTACATTGATAGGAGATTATACAAGTGTTGAAAATATGTTTATCTGACTGCTTGCTTGAGTCTTTGCGTCTAAGTATGCACTATTATCTAAATAGTTAGACTGCTGTATCGTGGATAGCTTTGCAGTTCGTTACTTGTTTTCCATGATCATCTACATTAATAGCGCAAGACATGAATGTGGAGTAACACCCCAATAAAACTTTACTCGGTTATTTATCATAACGGCGCCACTTGTGATACTGCCAGTCACAGATAACATCACTTTCCATTTACGAATATGTGCATGCGTGTGTACTATCATGTTTGAAAGGAAATAAGCAGAATATCATTCACCTTGTCTAGCATCAGATTTATTGTAATCTTTCAAGAGGAAAGAGAGAAAAAAGAAAGAGTAAGTACAGTTATATGTGCTTTCAGTAAATAAGTACATGCTTTAAACAAACTCACAGTATGATTTCTAAAACGCATACATTTATGGAAATTAATTAATAGCCAAATTTACCGCAGTTTTTACCACTTACTAAGGCAGGATTATTTTCAGAACCTTCTCTGGTTTATATTTATCCTTTATCGCGCATTTATTGCTTTCGTCAGAAAAAGAAGTAACATCCATTTATGGACTAGCGAATGATTCGTTTGTTTCAAGATGTGTCTATAATAATATGGCATTGTCTGCCCAGCTGGCCGTTCTTTTAAATTATTGACTGATAGGCCCATACTATTAAGGCCTTGGAGAGATGTTAATGAGTGTCTCTGTTTTCAAAAAAATATATAATCTAATTAACATTATCTATTAGATCTTAAAACTCAAGGTCACAACTTTGTTTCAGTGTCCGGAATACAATTTCTGATATACGGGCAACACTTATCATATTCATCAAAACATACGCGATGCGTAGCTTGAGTAATACATAGTCCCGTTGTTGTTAAAATGTCGATGTCACAATAAGGAAATGTTTAGTTCTGTTACCTTTAGCTGTCCAGGCTATAATTCTTTTAAGCACCATAACATTAAAATACATGCTAATTAAAAGTTTATTTCGTAGGTACACAGTGCCTAGCCATCCTGGCGCAACTATGCTTCAAAACACAGCAGGAAAAGATCAAATTGGTGACCATAATTAGTCCATAAATGGTAAATTGTCTAAAATGTATTTGTTCGCATAGATATTAAAAAGTCTGAATTCTGCACAGAACATAGTCAAATATACACATTCTACCCCTACTTTTCTTGCCAGTAGGTGTTATTTCTAAAAGTATGCTTAATTTCCCGCTGAAAATATGACGGAGGTAGTCCAAATGTATACATTAGCTCTACCAGTCCGTCAGTCAGCACAAAGAGTTTGCTGTGGTGATTCCTTCTAAAATACACAACAGAGGCCATCGCTAAATTATTGCTATCACTAATCCTCCTGTATGGATGGACATATGAACATGGGCTTCTACTAAACTTCTTATCATGTATAATTGGTCCTAATTGTGCCATTCAGACATCGAATGTGCCTGCCACAGTGGCCAAATTGGAAATCTTGTTATAAATATTTATCCTGAATCAGTGTTTATATCAGCATGTTACATTCACTTGAATACTTCTTTTAATGTTTAATTTTGGATGTAAATACAAGTTATGCCCACGCTGCTTCTCATATGTTTGCCACGGTAGCCATCTTGACGAGCTTGGTATAACTAGATATTCTCCATGACTGGTGAAGTCGACATTGCGCTTTCACCGAAAGACATAATATGTTGTACTATATATACTTGCTAATTGGAAATGATATTCAATCTGATATGAAATATGCCACAATGGCATCAATCTTGAAAATCTTATCATTGCATCTCTTATGTCTCTAGGTCTTAAACTAAATAACAGAAACAAGTTAAACCCCAAAATTAACGGAAATACAACAATTCAAGTCCTAAGAATATAAAAGTGAAAATTCAAATGTGACAGTATTGTGAATTATTTTCCAAATAATCCTAAATGTCCTATCACTACTCCAAAAGTAAATTATGTTCCGAATCATTTTCAAAATAATTGAATGTGCTTATGTACCAATGGTCTGTATGATGGTGATGTACAGTACTACAGAATATAATGATGATCCAATAGATTTGATTATGCTCTTTAACACAATGATACAATCAAGTATGTATTATTGAATATGCTGATGCTCCAATAGATTTGAATATGGTTTGTTATACAAACAATGACATAATCAAGTATGTATTTGAATGAGTTCTCAATAATACCAAAGTAGTGTTTTAGTCCAGAAAATTAATGAACACAGTGTAATTCCAGTGAAAAAAAATAATGATTCCTCTCAATAAATCCAACTGAAAATAACCCCACAGACTGATCTTACAACATACATGAAGACCTTTTACAAAACCTCTGTTTATATACAGACTGTTTCCTGACTTATGACGAAATATAATGCTCCAGAAAACTAATCGTTCTGAATGTAAAACTGCACTAATTCGCAACAAAGGCCAGGCCCTTGAACTTAAATTTTAGTACGCATCTTATTTACCATTTGCAATCATGACACAAATCAGAGAAAATCATGACAATAGTCAGGTATGCGAAAACTACCCTCAGTCACGGACAAGGGCCAAGCACACAATATCAATTAAATATACACAACACAGCACCTCTAAAACGGAAAGTCATATTAACATGGAGTTTCCTCTAGAAACCTTTTTATGATGCTTTGTTGGGCGTGAATAAAAATGGTGCAAAATTGACTTCCAATATGTCCACTAAAGCGGCAAATTTGAAGATATTTTCATCGCTAAAAATAGAAAAATGTTTAGGCACTCTGCAGTAAAAAGGAAGTGATGGCCGTATCATGAATATATGAAAATTATTTTCGGGAATCGGAGCATTAGTTTCTTTGAAACTCTTTTGTTTAGATTGTTATCTAGAAGAATAACCCGATGGTTGCATCTATAAGAAACCTCATTGCACGTGCACAAACGGCAAGAATGTATTGCTGTTGTTTTATGTCGGATCGAGGTACTAATGTCTCATAGTATACCTGTGAAAATAATATTATAAAAAATCAGTAACTTTTATTTCTGAATTCTCGTGATCAAAACTATATTTATCAGTGTACACCTATCCTCGATGCAAGGTTCTTTATAAATATCAGAATATGAGCTATGGTATATTCTTGTGATCTGCATGTGTTCAAACACGTTGGTCTGAATTCCGCACCTAAAGAATCTGGTGCTAACTTCAGTCACGAGGGTTCCAAAATCAAGTATGTTAAAGGGCTGAAAATCCATCCATAAAACATTGTCCCGTTTTGTTTCAGTTATAAATAGAATGAAAACTCAAAAGCTTTATTTTATTAAAATGTTTCTTTTCATTATCAACCAACATGGTCCACCAAACTTAGATATACTCTGTTTAATGCTGACCTAATTTAATACTGGTTCCCCTGTGTCCATCTTATTAGTACCATACGTTCTTTATCCACTATTGAGTTTGATTGACTGACCTTTGTCTAAAATAATGCATCCGTAAACAGTGTTCTACTTGTCAAAGATTGCATTAGTGATTATTACATTATGTTGGAAGTTCATACATACTTTCAGTAGCACTAGTTTATTTCAGCATTTGAGCCTCAGTTAAAAATAATAAAATGCATTAAAATAAATCAAGAGCTACCTTGCTTGCTATATCCATTTATCTTCAAGTTAAGGTTAAAATATAATATCCGCCTTGTCATAATATGCAGTACTTGAGTAAACGGGCAAAATGATGCCTGTATGTTCATGTAGTAGTCATAACTTGAGATTGCAGTGACAGAACTGCTTAAAACCTGTCTAGAATACATATACTTTATACATAAGGTACGACATGCCTAAGCAAATTACAATACAAAACATGACATTGGTAGGACACAACATCATGATGACACTTCGGCATTGTGCATCATGGTAGAGACTTGAATTATCAAATCTGGAACGGATGATCTCAAACTGCAAGATGTAAATATCAAATTGCTGACCATAACAACTCGAAAAATGGTAAACTGTCTGAAATGTGCATTTGGCAGCACGCATGTTAACCAATGTGCAAAATATTTCACCCAGCATAATGAAATCCGCGACCCACTCCCACCCCCACCCCTGATCCCATACTATTCATGGAAATACCTGTCATATCTGTGATTCTGTTTAAATTTACCACTAAAACCATTTGGAAGTAGCAAATATGTATTCATTTGCTTGTTATCCACAAACAGAAACAAAAGTGTGCATATATTTTAAACTTAATTGCATAATCATATGTGGGCCAACTGCAAGGCATTTGTTCTCTGTAGGACTCGCGAAACAAACGAAGTTACAATGGTAAACCCATGAAGACATTTCTATATTAAAATGTTAAAAAAGAAATTGTTTCCTAATCCTGAGAATCAAACATATCTTTTTAAGTATATACACATCTTTGATACAAGCTTTTGTGTAGAAACAAACCTTTTGTGCTACATGATTTTTATAATCTGCATGTGCTTGAAACATGTGCTTTGAATTCCAGGCCTAAAGCATCAGATTCTAATTTCAATAATGAGTATCGCAAAATTCACCTCTATAAAGAGACAAATTACCATCAAGAAATCATTGCTTATATTCTTTTCAACTTCAGTTGTTTTATACTCTCAAGATAGTGTTGTATTATAAATTTACTTTTCATTATCAATCAGTAGTGGTTTTGTAAACAAATACACTCTAATGTGATGTTCACCCATTTCTAGACTGGTTCCGATTTATCCGCATAGTTGGTACCATGAGTCCTTCAACCCTTTTGTTTTTATTAACATTAAATGTAAACATACAATGCGCATGCTCCAAATCTAGGGATGAGATTTTTCATCAGTCCAGTTTAGATTCGAAGCTGACTTTCATCATTTATTTCTCTGGTGGCATAGTGGTTAGAGCGTCCGCCTCGGATGCGAGAGTTCGCGGGTTTGAACACCGGCCGAGTCATACCAACGACTTATAAAAATGGCACTAACAGCTGCCACACTAGGCGCTCAGCATTAACAGGTTAGTTGTAGGACTAGTCGGTCTGGTGTCAGGATGTGACTGGGTGGGACATCATGCTACATGTCTGCAGCTAAATATGTGTCTCAGATATCAACTATATGTACAGCTAGATCCCATGTGATGTACTGACTGTGAAAGTCTTATATCAAACGTTGTAAAACATATGGAAATTTGCTCATGTGGGACAAGTACCTATGCTAAGGCCAATTATACAAAGTTAATTCAAATGATTTGTTTGCATTTCTCTGGTCTAATTTGTAAGAGTCATTTAACATTTATTATGAGTAATTAATATTATTAAAGTGAAATTGTTCATTATAATACGATATCAGCTTAAACTATAATGCCGTACCTTGTCAATCGATGTCATAACAAAAATTAAGTATACAAAATATTGCATTATTGTTAGACTTACTTCAATTTAATGCTTTCTTACATAGAAGATTGTATCACACTGACATATTTCGTTTGATATATTTCATTCTCTGGAAGTTTTAAACAGCTGAGGATAAAACCTGAGGTTCTACTGTAGTTTTCATCTCCATCCTCTCATTAGGTACACTATAAGCATGTTTATAAACATACTGAAAGGAATACAAACATATATGTGTTACTCATATAATCATCCCATCATTAACTCATATATTGACTGACTGGATTCATGCTAAATTATGTAAATGACCTAAAGGAAAAATAACAATTACAATAATATATTCCAACGTGTTGAATACAATCTTCATTCTGACTTTGAAAATTATTGTATCTAATAATATTGGAACTTGTTCAACAATTTGATCTGTAATATGGGGTAGCCATACATGCATGTTGATAATAAAGAGCATGAACACCATAGAGACTATACATATGACAAGATCTGCATTACTCACTGTGAACTATTGCCAAACTACACACAGCCAAACTACACACAGCCAACACCATAATACTCATATACTAAAGAATAAACAATGCCGTTTAAATCAATACCTCTAATTCCTCAATCTAACTCAACTATCATCACCGAAATGAGAGAGATTGAAATGCTATAAAATAGACTGGGACTAAATTTGTGGATACTTTACCCGGAAGTATTCATTGTGACCCGAGTCCAAAAGCGATGAATTCAGCACCGATTCGATTGTATTGCTTATTGTATAAATCGGTATCTTGATGGCATATTATCCTAGCGTTATCTGAAGCATCCTGTTCATTTCGTACTTTACCGCAGCGTCTCTGTTTTTGACGTGTTATTGTTTGTGCAATTCTAGTAATTCCGCATCACAGGTGCAAATCCCATGACAGTCACCGTAACGCCTACACATGCAGTTATGTATCAGTGTTATGTATCTTTAAATTGCCTTCTTTGTTAGTATCTTTTATTTCATGATATGATGTGGGTTATGTAAAATTTTATATTGTAGCTGAACTTCTCTATACTCAGTGATAGTTTTGTGAGGAATATGTTTGACCTTTTTCTGACTGAATGATAAATATTAGGATCATTATCTTAAGCTGAACCACTGATTTTTGAATTTCTTCACATAACTAAATATTGTATGTGTGATGTTAGTCATTTGCTTTATTATAATATACCTTCTAATTATTCTAGAACAATTAACTTCTGACTCTCATCTGGGTTTTATTTTTATGTCAGTTTTTGTATAAATTTTGTTTGCTGGAAAATTAGTAACTCGCGCGACAGCATCTGAGCAGAATCAAGTTGTTTGCTGTGCGGTATTTTGATTTGGGATAAATTATTTAATTCAAAGTATTCCACTCTGAAAATACAAAGTACTCAAATCTAATGCTTTTAGACACAGAGACTTTGATTTATAGTGAACTTCAATGGGAATATATCCTTGGATTTTATTATTGTGATTTAGCAAAATATGTTGGCACATCGCAACGTCACAGGCCATTTCAGGCATGTCAGCACCTTCCATAGCGGCTACTTTGTTGTTCCGATGCGTAATCAGTTGATGTCGTCCTTATTTATCGGAGCTATTCCTTCATGAACAGCATTAGCAAGTTCATATGGAATCAACAGCAGACCTTGATAACACGTCAAAGCATCATAGTCATCAACGGAATGTATTTCCATTCCAATGTACTTCGAATTTAGCAACGTGCTTGCTTTTGGATGACATCTCGCCCGGTGTATTTACGAGAGGTCTGTTGTTCTCTGACACATGTTCTTCAGCCGTCGATGTCGCGTCGACAACAAATTTGAATGATAACCGCTTTGATCTAGGGGCAAAAACGTCATACACTCCCAAGTTAAGAAATCTTATCATGAGTATTGGGCTTTGGTCAATCGTATTGGGATTATTAGATATTATGACCTGACTTTAATACCGATGTTTTCTTGCGGATGTTTGGTTATTCTACATGGATCCAAACGCATTATTTATTGTGGCATTTTATTGCATCTCGTACACACTTAAGTGAAATACAGTTTGATAAACGCTCAAATGGCGGAGATAGCACCCATTTCAACATTTAGCAAAAGATCTCATGACTGAGTAGTAAATATTCCGAGAGGACCCCAGGGTGGACATTGCCACTGACACTGATGCGGTTATGCAGCGCTTACTTGATCCGCGCCAGAACCTCAAGTGGAGGAATATAAACAAAGGTCGTTAGATAGAATTAAATTCAGTTCTGTATTCTCTAAGCATTTGCATGCAATTTAATCTCGACACTGAAAATCATGTTTTGAGAAATTCAACAAAATTTGGTGCAGATACCAACGCGAATTTATATTGTATCCCCAGATAAGGGAACCGTTGCAGATATCTGTGTTGCATTGCCGAAAATATGGTTACTATCTGGTAACACTGCAAGTAAGGTTAGACCGTCGTAGAAGAGTTTTAAAACTTCCTTATTCATGAGTACCGCGTGAAGCTAAAGCAAGAACCACATTCATAGCAGCAAGAACTTCTTACGGTGGAAACAATATTAATACAAAATATTGTACGACCTGATCTCAGGAATATACCAGGGTTTGACACCTGATCCTATGTTTATCTGTTAAAGGTATCGTCGATACGTTTACGAAAAGATAAGTGCAACTAATGCATTCTTTATTGGTAAACGTGCGAAGTCAAATCGCGATCATCTGTGCTTATATTGCCGATGCCAAAAATACAACAGAGGATCTTGGAAACCGTAGATTGAGTCTTGAAGAAATGCAGATAGAACGAGATTATATAAGTTCCCGTACAGAATAAATTTCAGACATCGACGACACATTTCGAATGGTATAAATTCCAGTATATAATACATTAGCCGGAAGATATGCCACATGTTACGAACCTTTACGGACCCTTATTATATTTCGTTCCCGAGCCAATATTTTCTGAGACATAAATAGCGGTAGTCAGTGTTAGTGTTAGACGGTAATTAGCATTCTAAACGTGAAAAGTATCGCCTAAAAGTGGCATCAAACACAAAAAGAACACTGCGGCACCAGCAGCACTTGTCTCTGCCCCGGCACCAATGCTTGCATCCCAGGCACCAGCAACACCTATAACTGCTTCTTAAAGAACTGCACTGGAAGAATCCGCGTGGGAAACTTTTCGAACCTGGTTAAGACATAATTTTACCTTGTTTGTTAAAATCGCTGTGGCCGCTGCTAGTGTGTTCCGGGTATAATTGGAGCTATGGTGTTAAATTCGTTACAATGGGCCGCTGTGGGTGTCGGAATAGCCTCCGGTAATGTAGTCGTGGCTTTAATCATAGCGACCAGAGCAGGATAAGGCGTGTGGAAATTATACGGCGATAAACCACAATGACGACAACGTTAAATCAGAGAAATTACAAACATAGTTGCGACACCAACGGTGATACGATATTTTAACGCGGCGACATCTGGACCATAAATAAAACACAACACCGGTGTTGGCGGCGGCTGTGTCAATGGCGACCGAGGCTGTCTCCGTGGCGCTACTTGAGCCTACAGCATTTGATGCAGATTTGTTTCTGGTCGCTCCCCAGCGGACGCAGATTCATCCAGACTAAATAACACTGCATGATAATCGGTTTCAGATTTTATCGATGTATACAAAATCATAGTTTCATACGTACACAGTGTATTTGAATTATTCATGTGATGTCTCCAGGAACACTGTGAATGAGCACTTGGAATTGATGTTTGCTGCTAGATCAGCAAATTGTAATCTTGACCGTAAGATTGTGTCTGTGAAAGTCACTTGTGCTATTAATATTTCTGACATTATGATTCTGTTGACGATGATCAGCACATCATCAGCAATACATAACAGTACTTGCTTTTCGAAATTGTGTCAACCTCGGCGTCGGCAAATCCATAACTGTCTGAAGTACCGATCTTGTTTTGCGATCATCTGGGTCTTGCGTGATGTAACCAACGAATTCATACTCGTTAACCATAAAAATCAGAATTACCTTAGTTACGCGGGTGACCATGTTCACATTTTACAGTCGGTCTTGGGATTAACTCTATAGCTATTACATTTTTAGCAATAAGCAGGCGCGTTATAATTATTTTTACATTCATTCCTGTCTGATCCCGTTGACTTATCTGGCAATGCTACATTCATTTGTTTGAGAATACTCATCAGGGTAAAATAAACATGATATCATGTCGAATGCGCCTGTGAAACTCCACACCCTCTAGACTCGTGCCAAAAAACAAAGTGAATTTGACACGGAGCAAACGGCATAAGCCTAGACAACGATTTAGGATAATATTCAGCTTAGGTGATGCCATTGGCCGGAATCGACTCCGCGCTAGTATTTAATGGTTTAGATATAGATATTGTATCCGATCAAAGAGACGTTGTCTATCCACATGTAATTTCCAATTGATATATTGGCTCAATGTGGCTGAAAACCAAGCAGCCACGTTGTTGTAAATGATGTGTAGGGGCCTAATAAATTGAAAACCACGATAACGATTCAGGTTCCTAAGACAAATACAAAACATTCACCGATAGACCCCAAAAGACAACCTCCGCCCTACTCCCACTTTTGTGTCGTGGATTTTGTATTGATTCATTTGCTTTGGTCTTCGATTCTGACCTTTGTTTTGTCCTAGGAAAATTAGAGTTTTTGCTCCATAAACGCCCCAATAATCAAACTACTGTAATATTGTTTCATGTTTGATAAATCGGTCAGTTTTTTGATTGCTATTTCTTACGTTTAGACAAAATTTTATACTGGACACGTGAACATACAATAAGAAATGCAATACCGTAATCCCTTTGCGGAAACTCCATATCAAGATTCATCGATTAAAATGATTGGACTTGATTTAACAAAGATATTGTAGAGTCTAAATCTAAAAAACAAGCTGCTGCTGCAACAAGCATAGCAATAGATTATCTTGTCAAACACGCTGGAGGAACGAACTTTCTACAATCTTTCAACGAACTTTATTTGATTTTCTTTACCGCAAACGATGAAAAATTACAGGAGTGGACGAAAGATCCAGCTTCTGTTTTCGATCACGCAATATATAATCTGCCTGAGAGAAACAAAGAAAAATGTTGCAAAGTTTTACACTTGAGTTTTTACATGTGCAACTAAACCTGATTTATGTCAGTACTACTAGAGCTAACAGGTTCTACTCGATATTGTTTTTGATATCGGTTTTCGTATTTCTCAACTAGCATTGGCAAGATGTCAGTCAACATACTGTCAATAATCCGAAATTATCTGATCATATCGTCCATGTCATATTTGACTTCGCGTAAGTAAGACCGTATGTGATAAGCAACTTTTTGTAACATTCACTTTTTTGGTCTCTAATCTAGGTTCGATTTTTTTACACGCGGTCTTTAAAGAGACACCGAGTCCTGAAATTATAAAAAAGAACGTGTTTAAGCAGCTCCGCTAGAGATTATACCAGAACTCGTCAAAGCAACTGGAATATACGAAATCAGTCGCACGATTCTGCCGTAGTATTTGTAACAATATTTCACGCACCAGTTTTATGTGATACAATTTTTAATATTGCATTTGCGCATCAAGTTCCTTTTTTCTCGGAATATCTTGAGACACATGATTAAAGTCTATGATTTGCTTTTTCATTATCTTTCTACGTTATAGTAAAAGTTTTCTTACCAACAATCGAATCAAGAAATATACTAAATTGATCGTTTTTAGGATCTGCTAGATAATTTCTGTACTTGTCATACACACTAGACGAAAGTATCTTTATATCTTTTATCCGTTAGTACATCAATTTTTCTTAACCAACTATAGGTCACAAATTCATCCCTTACATAATTGATGGTGTTCACAAATTTAGCGTACTCTTATTCTGTTTTAGCGATAAATCCGAGCACTACGCTGATATCAGATAACGTATAATTTTTCAGCTTGAGATGCTGCCTAATAATTGCATACGCCCAAGCAAAGTCATCCATACTACCTGCCTTGAGATAAGGTTCCACTATCAAGCTAATAAAAGATTGTGCAATTTGGTGTTTAATTTCAGGTATTATAGAGTAAATATTTTTTCAATTTCGTTGAAATAATATTTTATTGACAAGTCTCTAGAACGTTCTAGTGTTGGTAACGGAAAATCTTCCTCGATATCATAATATTACTTATTAAATTTATCATAATCTACCAGTTCATCAATTTCCTTAAATAACGAATCTTTTTCAGCATTAGTAAATGATTCAACAACATAATCAAATTCTGCAATTACCTGAGTGATTTGTTAATAATGATTAGATGAAATACCATCTTACGTTCTTCAAACATAGCTAACCGTATTAGTATACGCTCTGAATATAAGCTCAGCGTCTTTAGCATTATTTGTATTTGTAAGCTTCTTGGTTTTATCATGATAGTCCATACCAAATTCGCGAATATTCGACTTTTTAAAAACTCGTCTCTAAGACTTGCGTTTCTTGTTAATTTTCTTTCTTTTGCTTCAGCTAATTTGTCAAGTTTATCATGTGTTCGCCTTATTCAATCTTGTTTAGGGTTCTTTCCAGCATAAGCTCGATCCTTTTATTAGATTTGATCTGTTAATCAACACTGCATTTTCTCGACTAAATTCAAGCATAGTATTTTTAATAACCGTTCCACTTTTGCTTGTTCTTCATGACAATCATTAGGATGGCAGTACTTGCTGATAACATCAAACATTTTTATAACATCTTTTAATTGTAGACCGCGCATAACACGTACAAAGTTAGCTTTGGTTTCTGTTAACTTTACATTGACATCATTTACTGGGTCTTTTCATTTTGCGGATTTCATTAGCAGCATTTGCTTCCGTTGCCGCATCAACGTCAAGTTTATCAACACACACACACACACACACACACACACACACACATATATATATATATATATATATATATTTTTTTTTAAATTTTTTTTTTATTTATTTTTTTTCGGGTTAGAGGTATTTTCATAAACTCGTTTGCCACGATTATAATTGGTGGGACTGTTATTTCCATCTTCATTTTCTAACGTCAGATTAAATTTGATCATCAACGATATATGTTTGAAACAATGTCAGACCTGGGTACGGACTTTCCGCCGCTATATCGTAGATTCTAAAATAATTATACTTGCTAACCGTGTTTGCCGTTGCAAGTGTAAAGTAAAATTTATTTCCGATGTACGTGTTTGTCGTGCTGAACATAGTTATCCAGGCCGCGTTATTAGTCCATCCTTCCAACCGCCAGTTATAAAATCGGCCGACACAAGAACTTAATCGACCTCGCAAATGAAACTGCCAAATCGGAACCACGGTCGGACATTTTATTTTTACTCAAAAGTTGCTAGTTTCTCCGTTGGTTCTCCACTGTGGTTCACATGACATCGCATTGTTAAAAGACGATGCGTAATTTGGGAAAATTGCCTTTGTGTTGCATAGATACATTTGCATTAAAACATCACCTGTTATCGGATGCTTCAACAAGATGCGGAATATAACCGACGTTATATTTAGATCTGTTTGCGATTCCACCGGCAGCTGTAACAGCACTGTCAACATAAGATTTATTTGTCAAATCGGTTGTATCAAACGGAATGTAAGTTGAGGTTATTCTGCTTGATCCCATATCAAGCGGTCTACCAGATTTTTTTTTTTTTAGGCAAGAAGCATCAACCACAGCGGCTACCTTCGAAATATCACTTGTTCTTTAATTATCAACTTTATTCTTATTTGTTAGATCAAACAGATTCCTTGGAACATATCCTGATGTTATCTCGATCAGTCCCATGTCTAAAGTGCCAGACATAGTGTCGCCGGACAACTTTACAAAATTGCTTTTGCCGAATCTGACATTTGTCGACCAATCATCGCTGTTTCGCGTTGTGTTCTCGAGTTGCGTGTTGTAAATAAGTTTTCTGCCCATGTCAATCGACCCGGTCATGGTTCAGCCAGACAACTGTAAATACGATGTTAGTGCACCTTTTAACTGGGCATTGCTAACCGCGTCTGTTTCATTAGCTGTTGGTAAGTTTATTGATATCCTTGTTATCTTAGAGTTGTTTTGACATCGTCAAGTTGCCGGTCATCGTATCCCCGTTTTGGTTTACCTTGTAATCAAAAGCCGAATTTGACTGATTCAAATTCGCTGCTTGACTCTAGTTAGCGTTTTTCTTGTGGGTAATAGGTTTGTAGTCTCAATATTTTTTTTTTCCTGACATGCCCAAGTTTCCGGTTATTGTTCCCTCCATTAACAATAATTTGTTATCGTCAACTGATTTTAGCTGGGAGCAACATACATGCTTGACTCTGATTTAAGTTATCTGGTGGGTATTTGGTTTCCAAGTCTATGATTATTTTACCGGAGACGTAGATGTTGCCGGAGTTCGTTCCGCCGTTGATTATAACTTGTTATCGTCAATCAATTTCAGCTGAGCATAACCTACCGCTTGAGGTAAATCAGATGGTGGATAGTCAGTTTCTAGGTTTACAATCTTTTTGCGAGACATGTCAATTGCTCCGGTCATCGTTCCGCCTGACAATGTCAACTTGCCGTCGCCCATGTCTCTTAACTGAGCATAACTTACCTCTTGAGATAAATCAAACATTTTTTTTTGTTTTGATGTAATACAAGAATTGCATGATTTTATAAAACATACTTGATATAAAACAATGTCAATACTAAACTTTGATACCGAGTGATTAATCAAGTACAGATATAACAATGGACTTCCAGATTATCATTATTTTGTCGTTGGCCGAACATGATATGGTGAAACGAATCTTTTTAATGAATCTTCTGCTCAACGACAACTTTAACTACGACAAACTTTACATGTACACGATTAACCAGCAGCAAGATAAAAACGAACTGCTAAACGAGTTCAACAAAAAGCTATAGAACAATTTTGGAGACGGAGAAGACGGTTTTCTTCTCAAGCAACCCGAAGGTCTTATTCCGTAAACAAACTTGATTCATCGGAACAGAAAATAACTGTTACACGAGCTCCACTTAAAATGGTTTGTATTAATTTTGCAATGCCTGTACCAGCCTCTGCGAATGATGGAACTGAAATGTCAGAAATTGTAAATAAACTCGTTATAGAAAAGAATTTATCCTTAGAAATACATCGATGCATGGTCACGATTAGACGAAACCTCGCTGCCACCCAAAGACGCATCGTATTCCAGCTTAAATCTATCCAGCATCACTGACGACGAATACCAGCAAACACTCACACTGTGGCAACAATTTGGGTGTCAAGCTGTCGGAGATGATCACGATGTCTGTCTTAAAACGGACGTGCTTTTCCTCGCAGATGTATTTGACAGTTTCCGATAATCGTGCATGGACCATTAACAATTCCATGCAATCTAGTACTGATCAAGGCCAGGTCTCTCCTCAACACAAGTCAAGTCCAACTCGAACTCTTCACTGGTCCAGACATATTTCTGTTCACCGAACTCATCGCTCGAGGCGGAATCTCTGTCGGCGCAAAACTCACGCTGTCGCGAACAGCAAATACATGACCAATTACGGTCCCTCGAAGCCGTCCACGTACACCGCTTATCGCGCTGAAGACAATCTGTACAATTGGGCCATGTCACAACCACTTGTCTCGGACAGATTTCACTTGATCACCGGAGAACAGTGCCTTCAAGAAAAAAACAGCAGAATTCGCCGACGACGTAGTCTATTTCATCGAGGTGGATCTCGTTTATCTAGAACATCTCGACGATGCTCAGAACGATTGTCCATTCTGCGCTGAACAGTTTTTTGTCACTAACGAAATGCTGTATCGGGAACAACGAGAGCAAAAAAAAGGTTCGGTCTGTGAAAGTGAAAAAAAAATGTTCCCAATCTCATTGATATAAACAAGTACATTTTGCATCATCGCTTACTCGAACAAGCTGTCCAACACGGATAAAATTCATCGCACTCTCAAGTGGATGAAAACTTACATCGACTTTAGCAGGAAACAACGACAAACGCCACCACAGTCCTCGGCAAAACTTTCTGCAAACTTA
>JAECUM010023283.1:0-41500 GCA_016617855.1 Megalonaias nervosa | reverse complement strand
ATAAATCAGTCATCGCTGATAGAGGAATTAAGTAGTTGTCTCCCTTTTTTTTGTTATTGCTTATACATATTCAGTGATAAGAATCCATCAACGCTGATAAAGTAATTGTGGTACTACATTCTAATCATAATGTTTAAATATCTCTCCAGTCCAGACATCTCAACTACATGAAAGCATTAATTACAGAAAATATATCCTCAAACAGAACATAAAAACCTCAGCCGTGATATTATATTGTACACATATAGATCGCAGCAGACGACACTAAACTAAAATGAATCCACCGCAGTTCTGCAGCGGGCGGAATGTGCTAGAACAATATCGATCCAGTGCATTTACTAACACAGAGTTCTGGCCGTAACAGTGTTACAGAGTTTAAATAAAGCAGAAACGGCAGAAATACATAAAATTGCAGAATTTATTCAGAATCAGAATATTATTTCGGTGTCCGTGCTCCGATAGCCGTGTGGTTAAGGCGTTTGCGTGCGGATCCACTAGTGTAGACTCTCTGCGTGTTTGAGTCTCCAAAACTGCTAAAGATATATTATCTTGCATTCGGCGACAGATGCTATTATAATTGGGGGCGCAAGGAAGCCCCATGAGATTTCATATACCCTCACCACGTCGAACAACGTGGTGAATGCAGTTTTGCACTTACCCCGGGATTTGATTTGGGTGGGTTACATGAAATTGCTTGCGTCCCTAAAATAAACAGCAGGGTGATGTGAACTCGCGACCTTGAGACCTCACTGAAAGGTACCCACATAGGGGCATTCAGAAAGAATGCCCGCCGGACCAAAAAGTCTCAATAAGGTGCATGTGGACCATAAGACAGGTCTTAACCATGGAGAGTGCCTGTGGGCCATAAGAAAGGCCTTTACCAAATAAAAAAAATAAAAAGGACTCTTAGGATCTTATTGGTAAAGGCTTTACCGGCAGAAGGGACCCTGCTGTTTATTTTGAATTTATAAAATATATTTTTATTTTATTTTTGTTCAGAATATATTTTTATATTTATCTGATTCAGAATATATTTTTATTATAAATCTGATTCAGAATATAGTTTAAATATTTTATCTGATTCAGAATATATTTTTATTATAATAAAATTTGATTTGTTATGAAATTTAGTCAGATTTTCTAAATTTGATGCGTATATTACCCGTCAATATTGTGACTTTGGCCAGATTTTCTAAATTTGATGGGTATATTACCCGTTAATATTGTGACTTTAGTCAGATTTTCTGAATTTGACGGGTACTACATCAATATACCCATCAAAATTGTGACTTTGGTCAGATTTTCTATTTTTATTAAGAAAATATATTTGTATTTTTATTCTGATTCAGAATATATTTTATTTTTATTCAGAAAAAATATATTTTTATTTAAACAAATAATTTATAATATAAAAAATAATGAATCACGAAAACATCACATCAATTATTTCTGCTATTAAGAAATTACAAAACAGCGGCGCGAAAATATCTGACCAACTTGATCCTGAAAAAATAATGAGTGACTTTGAATCATTGCAATTTCGGAGGTCAGAAAATAGATACACCTTGCCCGCCGATTATAGATTTATAAAGATAATTTAGCAGGCGATGTTACGATCGCTGGCGGCAATCACTGATACGCAGGTGAAATTATTTGTGCCGTTATCACGGGCCATCGAGCGGGTTAGGTTAGAATTATCTCACGAATACGAAACGAAAAGACTCGTACACGCTTGTATAAAACAGCTGAAAGATATCATGGCGATGACTGAGTTGATAAACGAAGATGCGGAAGAATTACTGGCTAAAGATAAAGACGGTGACTTCGTCAATAGTGACAACGTCACTGACAACGTCACGAATGACGAAGTCATCAGTGACAACGACGACGAAGCTAGAATACCCACTTGTAAAGTTGTCCCAGCTGATTTTAAACTGTAAAAAAAATAATTGTTCTATCATTGTTGTGGAAATTATTCATTTTCATATATAATTCTTAATGATATGTATAATTTCCACAACTATCATACAAACCTCAGATCGGTGAAATAATCATCGTTGTTGAAAGTGTACATTTTCTATATATTTATTAATGAAATGTTGACTTTCCGCATCGACCATGTAGGCCTCAGATCAATGAAATAACCGTTTTATCACGGCCCATTGCCTCATGAAACAAAAAAAAATATTTTATCCTTGACGTTCTCTTTGACATTGTTTTTTTGCTTGGTGTTTTCTACGATGTTACATACAGGTTTATATGCAGCGACTCCGACCTAAGATCGAGCAAGTGGCCATTTTGGTCAGTAAGTTTGAAATTTATCCGTGATAAGAGACGACTGTGACATCTCAGATAAACAACGTTGATTGGTTCTGATACAATCAAATAACCTGGAGGGACATGAGGGGTAAATGAGTAGAGAATGTATCCTTGTTGGGCCTGGTTGGATTTATCAGTGTCCACTTGATAACTGCCGTCGATGACATCACATACTAGATTGACAGCGATCGTTGATGTGATGTTGACGATGCCCGGTGAGACATGACGGCCACCACCATATGGGTCGTTATTGTATCTGAGAATACTTGCTGGTGGGGCTGCTTTTCTCCACGATTCGAGGATTCTAGGAAACTAATCGTTGATAATGCGATTAAGTTTCTTTTTTAACTCAGTAGTGTTAAATTCAGGTATTGCAAATGTTTGAAGTTGTTCTCTGGATATTTTGTAATGACCAAGAAATGCAAATACATCTTCATTATATGTTGTTATTTCTAAATTTTTTATCATGCTTAAGACAACAGTTCTATCAATAAATTTTATGTCTAGTATAATTTTTTCTACATGTTTTATTGCCTCAATAATTTGCTGCTTTACATCATCGTTGTACAACTGCAGCAGCGATAATAATACATTTTCTAAATTAATAATTTTACGATTAAATTCAACGTTTAAAACCTCAGAAATATTTTTAAATATATCAAATTTACAAACTGACTCAATTCTTTGATTTATTCCACCACCGGGATGCGGTATTTCTACTTCTTTAAATTCTGATGGATTAATTTTTACTAGAGGATATTTTAATCCATCATTGTCAGTAATAAATACGTGTTCAGATGTTGATGGTCCTGATCCTGAAAAAGCAAAACTTTTAACAACATCACCGTAGATAAGTTGTGAAAAATATGTTGGTTTTTCCACTGTTACTACGAATTCATCTCGACGTGGTTCTGGTGGACCTACATATGGAGGTGCAACATCAGGCCAACCTAATACTGATCTAATCGTGGATTGATAAATATCAACGGCGTAATCCGGCGACAATATTTCAACCGCCGACGACAGCGTTGGCTCGTGGACGGTAATGGCAATCTTTGATTAGCGTCCCGTGATGGATTTAATTCTGCGTTGAAATTCTTCATTGATCTGTTCTTTTTGATAACTACCCGTGGGTACACTGACTACTTGCCAATCAGGAGTTCCATCATTTTTGTTTTTATTTGCAAATATTAATGAATTATTCGGATGTAGTCCACCGAATGATTTTGACCTAATATTGGGCCAGCTATAATAAACTCGTAATTGCGCTAGCGCTATCTCGGAAGCTGGAATTGCGGTTGGAATATTAATACTGAATTCAGGATTAGTTGAACTCGCTGATATCATTGTGGTTCTTACAGGAGCAGTATTAGTAACGATCTGTTGTAATAATTCCTGCTATCGCTGATCGAACGATGTCATTATTATACTATTATTGTTTTAAATCCTGTTCAGAAATTTTTCCATTAACGACGTTATCGTTGACTACGACATCGTTGAATACTTCATTGTATATTTTTATTGCGATACTGAATTCTTCATCGGATATTATTCCATCATTAAGTGACGATGAAATCAACGATGATAATTTAGAATATGCGGTCGTTGCAGTATGTAATTTCATCGTGTACTCGTTTAATTTTTCATTCGTGCACGTATTTATCTTTTTTGCGACTATATTAAATATTCCAGCAATCGACGTTGACGATGAAACAATGATTGTTACAACTATCGGCGCTGTCATCGTCGCTAGCGATGCTAATACTACGCCGGTTCCAACAACTAGCGTAGAAACCGAATAAACCATGATATCAACGACGGTTGCACGTCTACGATATTTCTTTATTTTTGCTTTATAATTATCGATGATGGTTTTTAATTTATTCTGCCATGTCGTTACTTGATCGTATCTGTATCGCTGAACGTCTATCATTATACTTTAGTTGTTGTCTAAGACAGTGATAAATTCCAGACACCACCAGTAACGTCTCAGGGGTATTTCCGTCGATATCAACATAAATGTTTCTTTGGTGTCCTTGGTTAGCATCACCAGTAGAGGATTATGATATACATTCGGCGATGATGAAGTGGCCGCAGTAATTTCCAAACCATACATGGACAGCCTGTATAGCCCAGTTACTTCTCCGGTATATTCGAGAATGTTATTGCGCAGTGTCCACGTTGATACCCCAGACGCCACCGTGTACGTGATGTTGCTAATTTGTTTGTGTGGAATTTTAATCAGATTGGTTTTTTGAACGATATTAGGAATTCCACTGACAGTATCATTGAGTTTTGTATTTATATCTTTGAGATTTATGTCAATGGTTGGTGGACTTCCAAAGAAATCTTCGGCGGTTTTATTAAGTTTTTAAAATTTTTTACGAGTATTTGTAAACATATTTACATGAATGTCATACTCGGCTCGTAATATATTTATTTTATCATCGGTAGGAATATTTTTATCATCCACATATTTCTTTGTTGCGGCATCTTCATCACCTGCTGGTGATCGTAGAGCAACAATTTTATTCGAATTCATGTTAATTTCACCGGTCATAGTATTCCCGGTGGATTTTAAACGATCAGCGACACATTTTTTAATTTCATCTCTGATAGTTGCGATTGATACATTTGAATCTCTGATTCTACCACCGTCAGTAAATAGTGGAATATTGTCCGTGGTAGCACCAAGAACTCTACGAATTATATCGATCCACTTGATATTACTCGTCTTTAAGACACCGAATTTATCCTGAAAAATAACAACTTCATCTCGGTCAACTCCAGATAAATTCATAATATTAGCAAGATCGTCTTTGGTGGCGTATTTTGATAAATTGATATCATCTTTGCTCTTGCCGGCTCGAGCAGTAGAAGATCGTCCGTAAATATCAACCATTATAATTACCAATATCTGTTTAAAACATTAATGGTCAACTGTGTCGTCTGATGGTATATTCATGTACAGCTTTATGAGGTGGTTTCGATGATCTTGATACAGCATCAAGTACTGCTAGTGCTTCACGGCCACATATTGGTGGATCCGTTAATGTTTGTGTTGGTAGCGTTGAATACCACACTGGTATGTTCCGTCGTGACGAAGTCAGCGGTGAAATATATTTCATAATTTCTACAGGTGGCGCCAACCCATACGAATCAAAATAAATAATTCCACGTGGATCAATGGCATATGCGACCCAATGAGTACCTGGCCCCGTTGATGAATCAAGATTAATAATACCTCTTTCTGACAATGCCGGATTTTTCGGTAATTGATCACGCATAAAAACACCTCTAACATTCTTTATATTTAACTGATTAGCGGCGTTGATAAGATCAAAATTCGATAGCGGAACTATCGTTGAGTCCCTGGAATTCTTAATCCGCGCCCCCAAACGTTGTTTGGTCGAGACCCTGGAAGTCTCAGACCGCGTCCGACTCGTCGTCGTCGTCTTTTTTTTAATCCTTTTCCTGTTGCTTGCTTCAGAGCCATTCCAGCAGCTGTCCCAACTGCACCTAACGCAGCAGCTTTTGCAACAGCTGGAGCGGCTGCGGCTATTAATGCCGGGATAGCTGCGAGAAGAGGAAATATTCCTCCGGTCTTAATAATATCCTTGATGGCACCCACGGACAGATTTAATCGTATTCCTTTATTGGCTTGTTTAGCTTCGTTAAATCTCTTAAACTAACGCTCGGTCAACGATAATTTATTTGCACCGCTCATTGGATCGTATTTTAATGTTACTTTTGTTCCGCATCGTGATGCTAACGGTGATTGTAATCGTTTAATCTGACCCGGGGTCAGACTGACACTAACATGATGATATGACATTTATGATATATATACTGATTTAAATCAGCGTTTGCATATTCTCTACGGGAGCATCAACGACTCTCATGCGGCCACCAACACCTTCAAGTATCATTGTTTTATCGGATAATATAACGGCGATTGCTCTGTAATTAGGAAAATCTACGATATTTCTGTCAACGCGAGCTCGAAAATGTATGCCAACGACAGACTGTCTGGTTAAATCTAAATGTTCGAGCGCAAAATAATAGATGGGATATAACGTTGTAAAATCCAGCTGTGATATTTGCAAACCAGTATCAACATTTTGATCACGCCCCATAAATGACATCAATCGATGATATGCACGCGCTACATGATTTTGATCAAAATTCAACAATACATCCTCGGATGGTTCTTGATGCCCGTTTATCCTCAATGAAACCTCGGAAACACCGAATTTGCCAAATATCATAGCGCTACGTATTTGATTATTTACTCGTGTATGATCCTGAATCGCAATGAAAATATGTCGTGGTGCGGAAATGCCTTGCGGAGAAGCTATTTGCCATGTAAATACACCATTAACTGCGCTTTGAATAGCATCCGTGGTCGTAATCAACCATGACAACGTCGATTTGCCGCCGCTACTCATAAAAGAAAGTAAACGATCTTCTTCAGATATTGTTGGAGTCATTACTGGCATCCACAGTGAAAGTTTTGTTAATACTACTTTACCATGAAGTGCCGCAGTTGCACCTACGTCAGCTCCTTCAACGTGCCATAATGCATCATTATCTGTGGCTTTTCTTACAAGTACAACTGTGTGCTTGGCTCCAAATATAACTTTTCTAACATTTCTGCAGAATATAAAAATGTGCGACAGTGGAATTGCACATGAAAACATTCTGTTCTTGAGCATATTTTTACGTGTAGAAAATCCTAAGTTGAAATTTAAGTTCACTGATATTATTGCGGGGGTTTCTGCGGTTCCTGCGGCATTTCTTACGTTGCCGACGGTTACATTTTTGTGACTTGGATGATCAGAAGTGTCCTTGGAAAACATCATAGATGGGCCAGCCGATCTTGTAAAATCGTCGCTGTATCGCTCAAGACCAAGTAACTGATTCAATATTTCTTCCATTGATCATGTATGTGGCACTGTCAAACAGCGCCATGATACCGTTGTTGACAAAACCAAAACCAACATCGTTATCGTATTCAGTATTATCCGCTTTAAAAATTGTACCTTCGACCTCGATAAATGCCTCCGCGGACAAGAAATACCTACTCGTATCTTGAACTTGAAGTTCAATTCGTCCACGCTGATCTGGAATTCGAGCGTCATAAGAATAATATTGATAATCACGCACAGACTCATTCTTGAGAACCGGTGCGTCCATGTCAAATGCGGGATTGGAAACACGTTTGAACATGCTATGTTATTGATCATCGTCTAAAACGAAGACCACTGCGGGGGAGTCCACATCGGGGCAACCTGCTGCCCGCCATTAAACTTACTGCTAGATTTTTTTCCCCCTCGTCGGCTAACTCTGCTAGTTTTTGATTTGCAGCTTGATTTATTACTTTACTAACACTTGCAGGCATCGCTTCAGTGCTGGGTAATTTTACGGGTTGAGATTTGTGTCGTATTAATCGTGCTAGTCTATCTTTGATCGTAGAAAATACTTTACCGGCGACGTCACTAACAGTACTAATACCTTTTTCACGAATAACATCAGTAGCTTTCATGCCTAACTGCTTTACAATCGGTATTGCTTTTGGGGCAATTCTCGAAAATAAACCCTTAACATCACCGAATCCATCCCCGTAAAATGTCTCGTATACAGGTAATCTTGAATTTACCACCCTGACCATGATTGGTCTACGTTGATTTGCGTGTATGATCATCTATTATAATTAATTATTTAACTGTTTAATCGCTATAATAATCATCGGTAATTTCGTTGATGGCAGCCCTATAATCGTTAATGTCCATAATGCCGCCGGTAAATAATCGTTGACAAATAGATGTGATTTCGTTAATAATTTCAGGAGAATTATTACCAGCTCGTTTTCCACCAACAAGAATTTCTAATCTATCTACGTCAGCTACGACGCTGTCGGGACAAGTAACAAGACCACTTTGTGAAGTTTTATTTTGAGTGAGACCACTTGCAGTTTTGCCTTTAAGATAAGATGCAGCACGACCAGGTTATTCTGGCTCGTCAGGTTTTTTTTTGTTTCATTATTTTTTCTACATTTTGTTTAAACTTATTAAAATCATTTATATCTTTTGCGTCTATAATTTCTTTGTTTTTATTAACGAGATACGCAATAGCAACCCAATTATCAAAATTCTTAAAATCTTTAAAGTACTCAGGTTTTAAGTATTTATCTCGTTCATCGTGTCTTGATGCAATAACCGTTGCGTAGGATGGGTTTTTGAGATCGTTAATAAACTCGGGTTTAAAATACATAACTCTTGAAGTTTCTAGTTGTTTTTGTTTTTGTTCTTCTTCTAGTTGTTTTTGTTTTTGTTTTTCTTCTAGTTGTTTTTGTTCTTCTTCTAGTTGTTGTTGTTGTTGTTGTTGCATTTTCTGAAAAGCCAATGTCACATCCTTTATGGCCGTGCTGTAATTAACATATCTTATGTCGTCACTTCGAGCTTGATCAACATTGAAATGTAAGCGAAAAATCCATCTGTACCATTTATCGCGATCAATTTTCTCATCAGCATATTCAGGTTTTAAAAGTCTTTTTCGTTCATCGTAAGATAAAAAAGCAGTTTCAGCCAATTCATCTATATTAAGCTTTGCAATGCTGTTAATGAAAATATTATTAAATCTATCAGATAATTTAATTTTAACTTGGGCTTCTGGTTCTTGTTGAACATCATCTTCTGCTTGATCTGTTTCTTGAGTTGGTTGAGCCGCAGCTATTTCAGCAGGAAGTTCTCGTAGAATTTTTTTTTGTCTTTTTAGTTCGCTCCGCTATTTTTTAGTTTGTTTTGCTGTCTCCGTTAACACAGGAACAATGCCTTTAGTAGTTTCAGTGATAGGTTTAAATAATTGTTCTGTGGATTCTGTAAACTCTTCTTGTGTTTGTTGACGCTCTTGTAATTTTTGTCTGACAGAATCACTGACAGGTAGATATTTCTTAATTGCTTCTAGTCTCTCTCGAGCTAATCGTGCTGAGTGAGCTTCACCGATCATTATTATAATGCAATGGTTTAATTACAGAAGCAAGGAGGGTGGGCTAACAAAAATGACGCGCACGATTACATAAACGATCACTCAAAAAATTTTATAAACACGAATGTCAACGGCGAAGTAACAGCGCGAACTAACCACCGGTGATCTCATCACTGGTGATATACGGAAAGTTAGAGGTTTCAGTTTGACGTTATTAACCTTTATTTCAAAATTTTTTTCGTGTGAAATCTTTGTTTTAGATATGTTTGCTCCAATCCAATTTTGTAGGGTTCACCCTCCCTGCTGCTCCAGCCTTTGTAAATTCTATGTAACCTTCGTTGTTTGCAATGTGGCTATTGTATCATTAACATGGTTTTTTGTCAGGTCAAGATCAACGAAGCTTTATAATTCGACGTGACCTTATGTTCGCAATTTTTAACACACCTGACATAAAAATCACTTTTCTTTTTAAGAACAAACTTGCATTATTGTAATTTGTATTATCGCCATCAGGATTACCCACATAAAATTGTGTATCCTTGTTACTTGACAGGTTATACAAAAAAAATTTTTTCGATCCATATTTATATTTTTCATAACGCGTTGCAGTATTTTCCGAAAAAAATACAACTTTTCAGTGTATTTCATAATTCAATAGGTGATGTATTTCATGCTATTGGTGCTTTTTTGCAAGTGCAAGCAGACAAGCCAATACCAATCCTCAGAAAATCAGTTCTTAATTAAATGTTCCAGCCGCCAGAAAATCAGTTTTTAAACCCAGCCCATCGACACAAGGAAAAATGGTTTATGTCTCCAGATTTAAAGATATCCAATTACTTGTTTGAAGATGTTGAAGCCCCAGTGAATCGGAGATACCAATATAATAATGAATTATATAATTTTTCTCGAATATAAAAGAACGAAACGCAACAATTCCAGCGATAATTGCAAACAAGTGTATAAAAGTTATCATTCTGATATAAATATGACATTATAGAGTGATTCATGGTCCACCAGGCCACTTAGACCAGACGATTTGCAGTTTTATAATCTCAAGCAGTCCTGTGTTAAATTAAGTAATGTTAAAGGCAATATTTGGTATGCTTGTTGATGAAATAAAGGGCCATTTAGATATATACTTAAAACTGGAAATGGTCTAATAATGCACAACAACGTCTTTATTTATCTAAACCTGTTGATACAAACCATTTTCGGGACAAAGTTTTACTACTCTACCCAAAGATATAGCATCCAATAAGGGATGCATGAATGTCCAGAATAATGACAATAGATGCTACCAATGGGTGGTTTTGTCAGCTTCATTACAGCCAACCAACCAGGATGCCGAGAGCTTTCTGAGAATGAAAACCGTGTTGGCAACTTACCTTTTTACAGATATCGATATTCATGTCTCATAAAAAAAACATTACTACATTTGAAAAACTGAAAACAAAATGACCATCAAAATTGTTTCAAGTAATAAAGGAATATACCCATTAAGAGTTAGCAATAAAATATCGATTATTATCTGGTCTACTATTGCTAGTGAAACATGTTTTAGTAATCTCGAAAATGAATTGAAAAAGGTAAGGAATACCTTCAAAAGGTTAGTGCCAATGAAATTTCCTGAAACTTATAAAATCAATTTAGAAAATGAAACGTCAGGCCATATATGCAGTACAAAAAAATTAGATGGCCTTAAGGTAAGAGGCCACTGCCAAATAGCACGTAAATAGAGAGGTGCGACTCATTCTGATTGTAATTAAAAATTAAAATTTGACTCGTTGTTTTCCATAACAGGAAGTGGTAGTGGAGGGAGGGGGAAGATGTATGACATTAAACATTGTGATCATGAAAATGACTCAAGGTTCAAAACTTGTTGTAATTAGTATTTCAGCAGGTAAATAGGTTTTAACATACACGAAATCCAATCTGTTCATCATGTCTAGAAAGTTAACTAAGCAAAACACCTCATGAGCTTTTGAATTATGTGAGTAAATGATTCGAAAATAAATCACACTCACGTATAATTTTTCAATCCTGTATATGAAGACTCAAATTCGAGTCACTTATCTCCATCGAATATGATGTGGACGAACAAATCTTAAGATTGCAAATCATCTAAATAAATATGATTATGATATTAAAGTATGCAGGTATTTGTATTTGTGTGCAAATTTATTTGACGTACCTATTCAAGTTTGTATACGTGTCCATTGATTGCTAGCAAATCGATCATACCATGCACATATATCTTATGTTGTTTAAGCATTCATACACACTGCTAAACCTATAGAGCATTGCACGTCTTGTACTATGTCTACCACCTCTGGAATGAAATTGTCAACAAGGATGGATATGTACAACGTACAGTAAAACACTTTTAAAACGATGATTAAATAAAACGGAAAAATATGTACAAAAAGTTGCAAACAGTTCAATATTCATTGATGGGTGATATTGGTGTAAGAGTTGTAAGCTAGGACTAGATTTATACAAGGATTGGTATCTAACCCATTTTGGAACTTAAGTCTGGCTTTATGAAATTCTATTTCCATTAGAAGTTACTTCGATCTTTTCCATACATATTGTTTTATACTTTTATGTCAGTTTGGTATATAACATGCAATCAAATTGTATCAAATGTAATCCACCAATCTAAATTCGACTTATTTTAAGAAAAGAAGCCAAATTGATAAAGTGCTAAAATATACAAATATAAATGTATTCACGTGGCTTCTGCTTGCGAAAATAATCTTAGTTTTGATCATGTGATAGTGTCCGTCAAGCTTCAGAAGTCTGCAGGCAATCACCGACGGCTGTAATTAAGGGTTATAGGTAATGCGAATAGGCTTAATGGGTGAGTGGCTGTTATATGGTCAATTATCACGTATCGTGCGGAGTGAATTTAAAGTTATTTATTATTATCTTTAAAAAAAACTTTAAATATTCAGGAACAATCGTTTTTGCATAAAATGTCTTTATAGGAGCCAAAATAGGCAATTTGGTTTTTCATTTTAGGCGCAATGGATCTCGGCATTGAAATAACAATGAGTTATGGCATTGTAATTATCTTCTTACATAAAGACTAAGCAAAATGCTACGAACGTTACATTTTTCATATACATTCGGCCTTGCGTACCAAGAACGTGGAAATCATCACGATGCTGTGTAATGGGGGCTGACTTATTGGTCTTCTTCCATTCCAACCGATCCCTTGACTGGTGTTGATATCAGAGGCATACCTGTAATCCGATTGCTTTCAAACATTCCGTATTGAAATTACAGTTGTGGATGGTATTGATAAGAGAAAAAAGAATTCAGAAACATTCCAGGAATTCATACTATAAAATTACTTTATTTTGCATCTTTAAAGTTCGCTACTTTTCATCTCATCTTTCACCTCATGTGGTTCTCTAAGTATTAATCCGTCAAAGATTTTATTTTCGGGTATCATCAGTCTTTCGTTCTTACTACACGTCTAAAGATAATGAAAAGTACTTCCCATTACCTACTATCCTAAAGTATGAGAACTATTGTAGTTGTCCTATACGTTTCTTAAAATGTGTGAGAAGGCACTTTCCGCAAAACAAGAGTGTGATTCAAATTAAGACAAGACAAATTTTAACAAAATTATCAACTGATCAAGTTATGAACATTTAATACTTTACAAGATAATAATTCATTTATTTTTGGTGGCTGACACGATTGTCATTAATCTTTAATATTGAATTAAATATAGCACAACATGCTAAATGACGATAAATATGACATGTATATACGCATGTGCTTTTCTACATTAGATTCTACGGTGTGTCATTTAGGCCATGAATAGGGAAAGAGTTGACACTTGTACAATTAGTTTTATACATATTAGTGGCGATTTAGTGGCTTTCTTCTATAACATTTATTGCTAGCTTTTCATGTTGTTGTGTTTGTGACATTTGAACACAGGTAAAATTATGTTTTATCGTTGTACAGTGTAGTCAATTGCAAAGACATGCTGTGCTATAGAAACCAGGATACAAGTAGGCAGTTTAATGTGGCTGGTGGTCTAAGTTAACAGGAAATATTAGATTAAAGTCTTATTTTTCGTACTAGTGGTATTAAACCCATTAATCGGATACCAAGAAAGTGGTTAGATATTTAAACTCAATCTTTTTTAATAAATAAAGTAAGAAAAATGAATTACTAACTGTGGTACAATAAATAGATACATAAATGAACAGCAAATAAATGTGATCAGAAAATATGAACATGCTCTACACTGTATATTTTGGGGATCATCATAATGTTTGGAACTAAACATTGTATTATTATTATTATTATTATTATTATTATTATTATTATTATTATTATTATTGTTGTTGTTCTTGTTCTTGTTGTTGTTGTTTCCAAAATACATGGAGAACATGCGTTATTGTCTTCATCATAAAATTCTGCTTATGGCCAATTCAGTCCTTTGAACGTTTTAAGGAATTATTTGCAAAGTTTTTCAGGACTAATTAGAATCCGATTAATTTGCAAACAGTATGTGCAGAAGTACAGCTCATGTTCAGTTTCTCCAATATTTTTATTTCGTCAACGGTTAACCTTAAAAACTTAGATGTATAGAACAAAATTAAGGCTGCAATTTGCTAGAATTAATACATACGGAGTCAGTAGAATCTTGCATTGTGCCAATCAAAGCAATCAGTTCACTTTGCTTGATTTCGGCTGGCGAAAACAGTTTGTTCTTCAGACTTGTATTAGATGCTGGATCAGGCTTTGAGATGGCTGCAGAAATTAACTGCTCAAGATCCTGGCCTTTCTTTATTATCTCGATATCTGTTCCTTCATCTACTAACTTTTTTGTATTGTCCTTTGCGATAGAACAAGTACTGAATTCCTCCTGTACATCTCTTTTGAAAACTGCGGTTTGCTTTCTAAGGTTGTTATAAGCATTTTTTATTTTGTCTTTCACTTTTGCCACTTCTTCATCAAGTACTTGGTTCAACTGTGAACGCTGATCTTCAACTACTTTTAATTCCTGCCGCTCCGCATCATCAATACTCCTATCAAAGTGCTCACCCTTTTCTTTCGAGACCTTGATCCGTCTCAACTTATCCGAGCAGGAATTCATTTTGTCTTGAAGGGTCTTTTTCATTTCACATGCAGTATCAGCTACAGTTTTTGTGGCATGATTTTTGTGATTAATTGCTTTGCACAGGAAACAAATAAGTTCGTTACAGTCTCTGCAAGAGAGCTTGATTTCATATTCCGGATGTTGATGGCACAATAAACGATGTCGAAGTTTGCCTTTCATTTTTGAATCTAGCGTCTCCAAGTCACTTATTTTGTGATGCCTATCAAAATGCGATTTTTCGTGGACATAACAACAAGACTGGCATAGATTCGTCACGCAACTCAAGCACCTACTGCATGCCACACTTTTCGGACCGCAATGATCACAAGTAACTTTTTCACCGGAGTCAGTGTCGATGTAAACGTTTGTTTGAAAACCTGACACAAGTTCCTTCGGTAACTCCACATTTGTTCTGCAGATGGGGCAATCAAATCGATCATTACGAAGGTTAACCCGTACATAATCCTCCAGACACTTGTAACAGAAACTATGGTGACATGATATTTGCTTAGGATTTTTAAAATAGTCCATACAAATACCGCAAACCTGTCGTTTCTCCGTCATTTTAAGAGTACTTTCGTTTTCTTCGGCCATTAGAAACGGGGCATTGTCGGTTTATTCACGTGTATAATGAATTCCAATGATGTTTTCTTGGCCAAATTTTGCGTTATAATAAACACATATTGTAAATGGACTGCCTTAGAAAAGAATTTGCACTATGTAGCTCCTTCTGTTTTCAGTAAACTATCACCTTATCATTTTACATAACAAGGATTGGCGACTTTCAATGTTAAACTTTGACATACTGACCTAGATATTCAAATCAATGATAAAATGTGCGATAAACATAGCTTTTCAACATATATCAATGCTTAAGGGAAGATATTGTTCGATTAATTTATCTTAGTTCATGTGTATTAACGACATATGATTCGTATTTGTAATGCAGGATGTGCATGCACGTGCCCAAATATACACTCGTGATATCCGTTTGTAGTATATGTCAAAGTCTCTATCGATATGACGAAAGCGTTTAATATAATGTATTATAATAGATAATAGATAACATGTAGCAGGTGATGAACTGCAAAAATAGTAGTAGTAGTAGTAGTCGTAGCCACTATAACTCGTAACATATGGAAATTATGCAAGTCATTCCATAAATGGCACGCAGTTTACTGTCTTAATATTCTTAATAATAATAATAAAAATAATAATAATAATAGTGGCTTTAGCCGAAATGGGTAGCGTTAAAGTTTAAATTAAAAGAAAAGATTAAACTCAAAGTAATTTATATATATATATATATATATATATATATATATATATATATATCACATTACAGAAAAACCTGCACTGGAACTTTGAATTTTAAGCTCTATACTTAGCATAGAAATAAACTCTTTTCAATACAGATGGTCAAAGCTCTTTTCAATACAGATGGTCAAAATTTATGATTATCATATTCATGTAGTTTAGAAAAAGTCTTCAACCGGACTGTCACTTTTTCAATAAGGAAGCTCTGTAGTTATACCCCCACCCCCTCTCGTCCAAAGCAAGAACGTAGCTGATTGAAAAAATAGATTGAGATTAGACTGGGGATATAGTAAGCCAATCTCTCTCTCTCTCTCTCTCTCTCTCTGTTTCACACACACATACAGACATATACACATTGTATAATCTCTAATTCAGACATCTCATGAAAGATAATGATTTTTATGGCTTGTAGCTTGCTGAGTTAGGCTCTTGTGGATATGAAATCTTGAGTTCTTCCCCCCCTCCCAGCAGTTCACACACACACACACACACACACACACACACACACACACACACACACACACACATATATTTCTTAATCATAATTATACTCGTAATGATACCCCTCTCAGTTTATCACACACACACACAGAGACACTTGAGCTTCCGATAGAATGATTTAGATTCATATCATGGGTGTAATGGTTAAAGATAATACTGTCCCACTCTCAGTCTTTCACACACACACACACACACACACACACACACACACACACACACATTTTATAACCATTCTCTCTCCCTCTCCCAATAATTCACACACTCATATAGACATATGGACCTTTTATAATATCTGTCTCATACACATCATAAATAATAATAATAATAATAATAATAATAATAATAATAAGGAAATGGTTCACTGTTCACTGTCAAAACTGCAAGTCAACTTAATAGGAAAAGTGTCTTTTAACTAGAAAATAACATTTACGAAGCACAAACGGTGGAGACAACATTTTCTATTTGAAACAACAACAAAAAATACAAAATCGAAACTCTGAGAATTGCACAAGTGAGCTCCAAACACAAATGGTTCAAGATTTCCTATCTCACAGTACTCTGTTTAAAGCCATCACCTACTCCCACCCCCATCACCATTATCGATACAGTTGTTAACAAGGCCCGTAACCTCATGAACTGTTTAACTCCGTGATTAGACTTGTTTTGAGTTGTCGTATGGATATTTTCTCGCTCATATTTGACGACAAAATGTAAGTTAACAATTATTTATTAAGCTGCCATCGTCATGACTTGATATCACGTTATCATAGGTGATGAAGACGACATATTTTACGCTAGCAGTAAGATTGTTCTGTTGTAATGTGTTGCCATAATTGTGTTGTTATAATAACAAGTTTGATTATCAATGCTGTTTTTCTGGCATGTTGCCAATATCGTATCTTGCGCATGTAAATCCTGTCTATTGATCATGTCAACAAACTGTAATCGGAAAGTGGCTTTGTCAATGTATGCAATGTAGATATCTTGTCGTTACTTGTATAATAAAAGTGTCAGTTATGCTAACTGATAATAATGTGTTCATTATTTGTTTAAAATGTAATCAAGGCACTGACATTTCAGTTATTAGTTAAATATGAATTTATTTAAAAATATGGACACTTTTGCTTAGACGTCATTATGGTGGAATGTATTGCATATAATTAAAAAGGATACGAAATTATATCGATAACTTAGTCTGCCTTTTATTTGACGTAGCCGTTATAGTTATAGATATTTTGTATGGTGTACCATATATATGTACTCTTAGTTTAATTACTTGCACAAAGGTCTGAGTCATACGCTTCGAACTTTTGTGTGTATTATATTTCTCCATTATCTAACAATATGGTGCTCTCCGTTGAAAACTGTATTGTTAACAGTTACAAAAGCTTACGCAGATGGAGCATGATATGGTCTGAAATTTGAAAGTTATAAAAAGATTTTACAATTATCTAGTAGACTGTACTTTACCAGGTAAACTTTTTCGGAGATTAAAGGTAAAGTACATTTATATCAATTATCAAATAATTTTACAAAATGCTATATATCAAATTCCAGTGTTAATCACATACCTATTATGAACAATATAGGTTAGTTAAATTCTTGCACATACCAACCCTGGATATTGCAAAGGTAAATAAGACACCCAGTTTTGCTCTATATGGACGAAATAAATTCTTCTACATGTTATCTCTCGGTACTGAAAAAAGGACTGCAGTGTAAACAGCAGATTAAGTTTGGTTTGTATAGACAACACATTTTTTGCATGTGCCAACTGTAGGTACTTTTTGAATAAAGGACTGCAAAGGTAAACATCAAACATTTCAACCCTCATATTTGCTCATATACTCCTAACTGGATTTCTGAATATCTGTTATTTACAGCTTTGGCATTGAGAAATATTCTTTATTAAGCATCCACATCAGCTTCAAAACGTTACCTATCTATCATTTTATAAAAAAAAGACCAATGGTATAACGTACTTGAAAGAAAACTGAAGAAACCTAGTTGAAAACTGTGTAAGATAACCAGCCAGAACCATCTAGAAGTGGAACGCATGAGTACATGGTCTCTAAATGTAGGTTAAACTTAATGTGATTTGCATACCAATGGGGGACCTTTCAACATTAATCTGACTTGCATGCCATTGGGAGTCTTTCACATTAATCTGACTTGCATGTCAGTGGGTGACCTTTCTACATTAATCTGACTTGCATATCAATTGGGGATCTCTCACAATAATATGACTTGAGTTCATGGTCTTTAAATACTAGTAAAATTAATTTGACTTGCATGCCAATGGGGGACCTTTCAACTTTAATCTGACTTGCGTGCGAATGGGGAAACTTTCATTATTAATCTGATGTGGATGCTAATGGGGCACCTTTCAACACAGGGATTAATATATGCAACAGACCCGAGTCAATAACACAGGTGTTCGCATAATTTTTTCGCATAATGGCAACAATTTAATTTGATAATTTTACTAGCCACTTTCCCTCACCAACTGAAAAGAGCATCGTGTGCAGCTACAATCTTTAAATAAAGTTCATGGTCCAACCGAAAATGACCCAGATCACATTGTGCCTCACTCGTACCTGCTAGAAACTCTCCCTCACGGTGTCGGAACTTGGTTTAAAAAATGCTGGGGATTTTGTTCACTTTTATACAATGTTTTCATATCAAGCAGAAATTTTGTCTAGAAGAAAAAACACTAAGAAAGAGGAATTAATTTCAAGCATAAATATTTATAATCTTGAGCGTCGGCGAGCATCGTTACTGTGAATTACCTACATTTTACACATCAGTAGCTCAAAATGATGGGATTGTTTCCATATGATCTCTAACACGTATGTTTGAAGACTAAATAAAAAAAGATCCTTTGGGTCACAAGATAATATTCTAAAATGAAATCATCTGCTATACGAATAATGTCTTTTCTAAATGTCTGGCCAAAAGTAAGTAAAAAGCACAATCACTAGATTAGTATGACCAAATTTGTATTCATTAGTCACTTTTGTATTTTAAGCTGTTTGTTTATTACACTTTTTTATCTGTGGATACATTTTGATGAAAAACCTACGCCATTGTGACGAATATTTGTTCTTAAACTATGTAGCAGAAAGGAAGTGAAACCAACAACTGAATTAAAGCTACAAAGTGAAAACTTAAGAGAAACGTACATTATTATGTATTAAAAATCACAAATAATCGTAAATGTTCTACTACAAGAACAAAGTTACAGAATGTTCCGAATGAATTCAAGTAGTTTTGAATGTCCTGATGTACCACAATGATATTATCTAGAATTTTAATTGGTCCTCAATAATCCTAAAGTAGTGCTTAGTTCCAAAACATCAACGAGCGCTGTGTGATTCCAATGATTAATTTAAATAACTAATTGTTCTAGAATTATATCTAAGCACAAATACAAACACTCTGATCATAAATCCCCATAAGACTGATATGAAAACCTGTTTACGAAGTCTCCCTATATACACAGTTCACTTTTTGTAAGGATGAAATTAGATTATAGTAAATACATTGAAAGCTATTTCGTAAATTAGATGTATATAATGTGATTGAAAAAGTCGTGCACATAAATTCCATCAATGGGTTTAAGAGAAATAAAGTGTCTCGAGTTAAACAACTGACATAAGGAAATTATATAGTTCTTCACTGGAACTACTGAGAACATGCAACAAAACCGAGCAATGTGACAAGAATTAACGTATGCAATTTCTAAAGAAATATGATTGATATATAGATCTAACACCATGACTGATCAATGTTTTGAATTTAATAAAAAAACAAAAAACAATGTTTCATATACCACCAAAGGAATCGAAGTATAGGATTTACACAACTAGTAATAACGTATGATTCTGTCACGAAGGTTGATCAAAGTATAGAATCTGTATAAAAATACCCGAAACAAATGTTTCATCCAAAATGATTATATATATATATATATATATATATATATATATATATATATATACAGGGAGAGAGAGAGAGAGAGAGAGAGAGAGAGAGAGAGAAATTATCAATATACACCAGACAGAACGTAAAGTGCTATCCCTGGATTCTATGTAAGAATTCTTAATAATAGTAGGCAGAATTAATATTTAATACAAATAATACTATCATGCACGTTTGAGAATTTTTAATTCGTAGTGTACTGAGATTCGAACCCAGGTCCGCCGGGTAAACGGCACCCATTGCCTTGCCTGCACGCACCAGCCCATATTCCTTCACGACTAAGCACGCATCACCAAACCATGATGCGACTGAATCGGTGTTATATGCACTCGTGCGCAGTAGACACACTCGCATGACGACCTAATAATTAATTCTCATCTATCTACACAGTCATTCCGGATTCCTGTGAAAGAAATCAAGGTGTATATATGATTAATTATAGAGAATTATAAATATACACCAGACAGAAAGGAAAGTGCTATTCCTGGATTCTATGGAAGAATTCTTGATAATAGTAGGCAGAATTAATAGTTAATACAAATAATACTATCATACAGGTTAGAAAATTTTTAATTCGTCCTCTACGGAGATTCGAACCCAGGTCCACAGGTAAACGGCACCCATCGCCTTGCCTGCACACACCAGCTTCCGTCACAGAAATCATCTAAAATACAATGACTCGAGCTGTGTAGTACATGAGGCACGGCCAAGTAGCAATGCATGATAATACATTAATCATGAGTGCACGTTTAGTTGCTTGTAAACTATTAAATAATTTCATCAGAACTACTGTACGAAATATAATAACCAGGTTCAAACATTAATATGTACCCAACAAGAATATCTCAGAATTATAAGAACTCGAACATTTTCTCATCCTTTAATGCATACAACGTATAAATGAATTCAATTTGTCCGTTCAGTTATAAAGTGGCTCATTTAAATAGGCTATAGTCTCTCTAATATCATCGCGTTATATGACAGATGACTATCTTTAAAATTTAGAACAAACACTGGTACAGCCAATATATCATACAGTTGTATCACATAATACAAATAGCGAAAAAGACTGCAATTTTATACATCAATAACTTCTATAGCTGAAGACTGCTCCTGTATATTAGACAGCTTCGTGACGAAACTTCTTGTGTTGTGATAATACTCTCAGATTTGACTCTATATGCGCCCTGGTTATGGTGCGATCCATGGCCAGGGAGCTTAAGGTAATCGGTTTTCTCACCGCAAGCACTTTGCTCGTGTAGCAATGGGTGAACAGAAGGCAGCATTTTGCAATAACTTCAGAAGTAAATAAACCACACTCGTGTAACGCTGTATGCGGAAACAAAACATGAGCACATTTTATTTCAGGTATAATGCATACAAATTAGATACACATAATTCTGGAACACTAGCGAAGCAATAGTATTTTGTACTGAAAACCACAGGTCTTGAACTCAGATTCAAGTAAACAAATATATAAACGAATGAAAATTGGTAAGTGATTGGATGTAAATAATTGAACTGAAACAAACAAGAAGTAGGTCAGTGACCTAAGTTTATTGCTAGAGAGGTTTCTGAATTTTCAGCAGTCCGTTCATTACACTCTAGATATCTTGGGACATATTTTACCTCCGCACTCATAATAAAAGTAACTCATCTACAACAACACTAGGTCAGTGTGACAATATATTCCTTGCTTAACAAATTTGAAAAAACTTATCCCGCTCCTGGAAAATTAAACATGCCCTTGGGATACAACATGAGCTGGTCCCCCATATGAAAACAAACATCACAACAAATGGAATACTTTCTGCAAATTGCAACAAATTAATTTGTATTGTTTGCAAATAACTAACTTGTCGTCTTAGTTTTATTTGCACATTAAACCCGTATGCCATTATTCAAAGTTGTTTCAAGATATATGTATATATATATATATATATATATATGGAAGGTAAAGGGAAGTGAAGTAAAGGTTAGAATACCTATACAGTATGAAGAGCAAAGTCAGATATGTATAGATAGAGAGTTTAATGATAAATACGATTCATTTTAATTGGTATTTAGCCTTATTTGTAATGCTATAATGTAAATTATTCCATAAATATATAGTTCTTGCAAAGAAGGAAGAAGGATGTTGAAAATGTTATTGCTTAATAGGTTGAGAGACAATGTAGTTGTAAGATTCCAACTGCTTTGCGGGTTAAAAGGTCAAAGGTCAGGATCACGGGGACTTCAAGAGGGATAAGGCTTCCATAAAATAATTCAAGTACTACGGCGCAAATTGTGACATACCTTGTGACAAGCATTTGAGATGGGAAATCTTGTAGTTTGGAAATCTCATTATCGCTACGCATATCTACATGCGGTTTTCACCAAAAGGCTTCTTAAGATGTCAAGTTGATCCTAAATAAAAACTGTGCCGATTAGAACTTTAGTATGGGCGCCATTGTGGCTTTCTTGAAAATCTTGTAATATCTAATCCTGATTGACATAGTCAAGGCATTTTCACCAAAATAAAGTTTAATCTTATTGGTCCCAAATGATATTGGTGCAGATCTGATATCCACTTTGACCACCATGACAGCCATCTTGAAATATTGTTCTTATTATGTCTCAATCGAAAAATCATATTAACGTTATCCGTTCATCATCCGAAGACTTTCAATGGAAATTAATGTGATGACGATCTGACATTTAATATGGTAACTGTGGTGGAAATTTTGTAAATATTGTTATTGCTGCTACAATTGAATCGATGTCCTTGGGCTTCTTATGAGTAGTGGTTAGGACTCAGAAATAATTCGTCCGTTCTTACAGCAAACATGGGAGCCACCATCATAAATAACTTGTACCTCTTCTCCTGAATAGATAACCATACTGACATGGGGTTTTAACAATAACTTCCAAAGATGTTTAGTTGGTTCTAACTAAAAATGGTGCAAATTTTACTCTCGGTTAGATATACGGGCCATAGATCAGAATAGATTATGGGATGGTCTATTGTTAACACTCAGCAGTTAAAATAAATTCACCCACCCCACCCCACCCCCCTCCCCCGTATGTTAGCATGAGGTTTTTATCACTACTTCTCGCAAACTGCCAGGAGGATTGTTATGAAACTTTATATGCACATTCATTCCAACGTCTATTTAGTCCAACATGAAAATGGTGACGCTCGGATATCCATCCATCTTGAAAATCTTGTTCTCGCTACACGTTTTGATATTAAACATGGATTATTCACTGATATATTTCCTATAATGTCCAGTTGGTCCTAAATTAAAATAGTGGCAGGTCTGCTTTCAATATAGCAACCAAGACAGCCCTCTTGAAGATCTTAAAATCCAATATGGGCACTGAGATGGTCCAATTGACAATTTTGTTATCACGACTAATCCGAATGTACCATCGCATCAACATGTTGTTTTTACCTACAGATTACTAAAGATGTCTCCTTGGCCCTAACGTAAAACGGAATATGGACGAGTTAGTGACAATTTTGAAAATATTGTTATCGCATAAGAAGATCATAGGTGACTTGAACAGTTGGCACTTAAAAGAATCGGTCTTATTATGGATTCCTGGAAATTCTGTTTGGGGATTTTAGCTCTACTGGTCATAAATCAGACTAGGGTATGTGATGACCTTTCGTCTGTCAGCGGGTGTTCCTTAAAGTAAGTTAGCTATCACTAATCCTTCTAAGATTTAAGATTTCTATTAAACTTCACAGAATCATTCATTAAAGAGTCTAGTTTCTTCTGAATGAAAATCGTTCATATCAGAGTTCCAATATGGCGCCAAGCATCCCTTTTTAAAATAGTCTTCCTGCTACAACTCTAAACAAATAAACAACCTTTGATGTCAAGTTGTTCCCGAATGATCCCAGATGTAACTGGTGCGGCTCTGACATCCAATATTGGTCTCTGCCATGGCGGCCATTTTATAAATCTTCTCATCACTCTTTTTTCTGTGCTGAATATCACATTCATATAGGGTTTTTGCTAAATGACGTCTTACAATATTTTGTTGGGTATACATTGAAATGATGCCAGTATGACTGTCAATGTGGTCGCTATGGCGGCCATCTAAAAGATCTTGTTATCGCCATTGGTTGTAGATGGATTATAAAATCGATATGGGGATTTAAGCAATAGACTTCTTATCCAGTCCTACTGTCCTTAGTAACAAAATGTGCTGCTCTACAGCCAATATGACAACCATCTTAAAACTTGTATCGTATGATGGCCCAAATGATGCATCCCTGGGTCATTTTACACTATGCGATCCATCCGGTGTTGGTGAGCTGTCAAGCATTAGTGAACGTAATCAAATGTTTATGTCCCCTCCTGCCTTAACTAGTTAACCACGCGACAGATAAATAATATCCGGTGAAAGTTTTAGCTAAAAACAATCTGATTTGAATATCCTGTTTATTTGATTTGTTCATATGAAATGAAATGATTAAGAATTAAAAATGTGATGTTGAAACACCAGTGCATTAAACTATACTATTGTGACACTATCTTTCAATGAGGGGTTAAGTAGCTTTTAGAATCACCCGTGCTTAATCAGCTTTTCCAAAATGTAAGAATTGTAGTTTCCGTTGGAACACCAGATTGACAATATTAGGAATATTAGCATCTTGGTCAGGCACGAGTGGGCTGTGATAAAAAAGAAACAAAACAAAACAAATTAAAACCAAACCAAAAACACAACACAAAAGATAACCAAACAGAAACAAAATAAAATAGACGAAAACCTAGTAAATACTAAATCACTTGGTAAAAGTGAGTAATAGTCTCAGTTACATGTTTGATAAGGTATTTGGATTACAACTGTTTTCAGACAAACGAATTTGTATCTCAGTGAGCTGACTGCATGGTCATTTTTCAGTTAGCCGGTCATTTGCTGCTTATAAATGATAACAGTGAATAATTTGATAAGAGCAAACTTAATCAATTTTTCTTTCCCTCTTGTCTTGATTTGTGCAATTTTATATCGTTTTTGTTTATGTTTATGACTTTGTGTTAAATATAAAATCAAGAGAACCCTTCAATCATTCTAATATTACTCCAATGGCCTCTCAATGATTTTTCATAAAAAGTCTCAGTAATTTATTTCTAACTGATATTTATGAAAGGTACTTTTAAACAAATATTCACCAAAATCTGGTTTATATACCAACTTTCGATTAAGTTGCATAGGAGTTTGACGTGTCGATCAGTTCAGTGTATAAATCAGGAAAAAATCATTTTATTTTCATGTTGCCAATTGTTTCTCTGTTGGTAATGCGGAGAGAGAGAGAGAGGTGGACAGAGATAGAAAGAGAGGGTGAGATTGGTATGTTAAAGCGGGATGGACATAAATTTAAATATATTGGAAGCACAAATGTGCATGTCAGTGTGTGATGTGATGTGATTATGATTTTTAACGTAGCTTTAACAATTTTTCAGTCATATCGCTACGATGTCTGCAGTGTGGCAGTTTATAGTGATGTCTAGCACTGGGGCATCATGCCGCAGACATGTAGCATGATGTCCCACCCAGTCACATTATCCTGACACCAGGCCGACCAGTCCTAACACTAACCTCTTACTGCTGAGCGCCAAGCGAGGCAGCTGTTAGTACCATTTTTGTAAGTCTTTGGTATGACTCGACCGGGGATCGAACCCACGACCTACCGCATCCGAGGCGGACGCTCGAACCACTAGTCCACCGGAGCGGTCATGTCAGTGTGTGTGTGTGTGTGTGTGTGTGTGTGTGTGTGTCAAAAGCGCAAGCAGAGATATAGAGTGAATGAGATTTTGACAGACAGTCTACGTAAATATCTTCTTCATACCTAGAAAATTACATCAAGACACTTTATATGGTATATATTTCCTTTGAATAAAATTACAATGAAATTTCAATATCACATCACAAGCGATCTGATACTTTCAAAGAATAAGATTCTGTGCACAGATAAAGTTTCAACTGGCATTGTTTTGCATGGACTGTTCATAAACTATCCACAAAAACCTGATAGCAAACAAAATCCAAGAATTATAGTCATTAACACGACACATAGTCAAATGTTTTAAAGAATCGTCTCGTCCTATGGAATTGATTCTTCCAAGTGGTATGAATGTTTTTACTCTATTAACGGAGCGTTAAAATACAACTATTAGCATGTAAGGGTCCACGAATATTTTTAAAGTTAAGGTGTCTTCATACTCGAAAAGGTTGAGAACCACTGTACTAAGACTAAAACATTGTCATTCAATTCTATCCATGGCATTTAGTGCAGCACTGATGGTAGAAGTTGTGACATGACAAGAGTTATGCCCGTACGGAGAAGTCGCTCTCCTTTGCCGTAGACGATTTAATACACTTTATCCAAACACTGACTAATGATTTAATGTTTTGCAAAATGTAGTATTGTTTGATGAACCATTGTTTTAACTCGAAGGTCTTGATCTTGAGAGGACATTAAACCTTCTTTTAAGAATTCAATGTTCACCATTAGACGGAAAATGATGTTTCCATTTTATACATGAATAGGAATAAAATTTAAATTACTTCCCCTTCGAAGGCATATGTAGTTATATTGCCGGTCTTTTCCTACACAATGTAATTTACATAGGTAAATGGTTTTAATAAGATATGAGGGTGATACGAAATTTTAGTAACCTAACTTGTAAAATCAGATGCAACAATTAAAAGAGATATCTGAAAAAGAATAATGTTCATAAGATAACGTATACAAAGGCAAAATAGAATACACACTGTGTGTAAAAATTGGCAAAAATATGCAATTATTCCGATAATGGTTAGTTAAGATAGCGTAGTTGCCTTCTCTGCCTGTACGGAAAATTAATCTTGAAAATCCCTGGTTGAAGGTTTTAATCTGAAATCAAACGAACTGGATTTGCCAAGTTGCAGAAGCAAGGAATAATTTAACAAAGATATATATATATATATATATATATATATAACATCTCTATTAAATTATTCTTTGTTTATGCAACGTGGCATATATATATATAGATAGATAGATAGATAGATAGATAGATAGATAGATAGATAGATACGTGATGATTCCCATAAAATCTCTGAATTAATATATTACAGGTCTGAGCAAGAAGGTCAAACTGAAGACAGGTATTACATTTGTTGAATTGAAAACATGTTGTCTGATAAAATTAAAGAATAAAAAAAAACAGATAGAACGTTGTATGTTGATCGAAGAGATGTTTCGTAATATCGGTGTAGTACTAGGTAGTATTGAACAATGTGATAAACTATAAAATGTGTGATAAAATACTTTTTCAATTTGGAGCGAAAATGTACAGAAAAGAGAAAGATGGACTCGCAACTTCAACGGTTTAAAAGACTGTTGCAATAATTAGCACAAGGAATAAAGTGAAAACTTAAAACAGATATTAATAAACAGAGACTTTTAAATTAAATTAAACCGTGAAGTGTATTTAAAAATGTCTTCCATTAGGTTATAGAATGGATGACTGAGTAAAGAAATATATAAATTCGAACACTAAATGGACAAACAAACCAAACTTATGAACCTTAGTATTTTGTTTTTACATTGTCCCGAGTGCGAAGAGCATTCCAAAGTTTTGTTTCATTTCATCACACTTCAAGTTTTGTTTAAGGTCAGCACACCTATTGGCTACACTGTCTTGAACATAACTTTCTGCCGGTCAGCTTTTCTTTGTGCTTCCGCACTCACGAAAAGTGATTCCGCCACGGACATAGTCTTTTCCTTTTGCTCTATGAGTCTCTGTTTCATATCCGAGTCATTGTTGGTTTCAATGAATCAATCAATTGCTTGAGTTTCTACTATATCACTGCTTGCCAGTACCTAGAAATATGCTGACATTCTCGATTAGTTCAGGAATTGTCTTCCCTTTTCTCTCTGTTTCTAAACATTAACTGGGAGCTAAAAGTTCTGTTTACAGATCAGGGTAAGTTAAAAGATGCTCCAGCTATTGTATCATAGTCGATTCTCTGTGCTCATTCTCAAGTCTTCATAAAAGTGACGATCTAAACCAGACCAGCTAGACAGGTAAAGTGCTTATGAATGACTTTTCCCATCAAATTCATCTTTTGCTAAATATTATATTGGGTCATATAGTTGCTGCTAATAATATCTAACTTTGCATCAGAATAAATATGGTGTCAGTTTAGCGTTTATTTCACTAGTCATTTTGGAATTTTGTACTGAAATCATATATATTTATTCTTTATTTGCAGTCTTTCAATGCACATTTACCATTCCTACGTAATGTATAAACTCGGGAACTATTTAATTAGAGAATTTGTTATTTTCTTCATCATGTATATTTTGATAAAGAAATATCATGCTTCATAACTCTCTATGGTCATAACATTCCAGATTACAACTAATGAATTAAAAATAATTAATCATAAAGCGAGGTACATTTATTTAAAGTGCATTTATAATACGCGTACCACAAAGATACTTGATCTAACTATTCACAAAGCACTGTACTTTTAGTTACAGTATCCATAGTTTTTAGTCTTACAGCAAAACAGAAAATACACCACCCAATACGATCTGTTTCTATCACGTGTGATTATATCTCTAATCAATGAAATAGCTGAGTGAAGATTGACAGAATTAGGGAATTAAACATATTATCACCTGTCATTAATGGATTCTTACCATCTTGAAAACATATCCGAATTATCTGTGTTTCTGAAATATTATCTTATAAAAACTGACAAAAATCGCTAAACGAAATACAAAACAGAGCAAGCACCATACGTTCTACATGTATATACATACAATATCTGCTTGATACATGAAATTGTAATTATTTTCACAATACAATCATTTTTTTGTGTTTTTAGTAGTTCTAATTTCATCTATTCATAGATAACTTTGACTATATTTTAGAAGGCCCTCTACAAATTTTATGCAGATTGTAATTCCAGAGGGTGCAGCTAGTGATATCATAATATTACTCGTCAACTGTGTCACGGCTGTGTATTACAATAAATGACAGTAAAATTATTGATGTCACAATCACCTCACCAAAGCTGTTGAAGCAAATAAACTCAAGAAAACAACTAAAGCTCGCATCGACAGTACAAGGCAATCTATGTACATCACTATTTTACACCAGTATGATACTAATTTCAAATATCCCCCTCAGAGAATCCTTCAAAGTTCATTATTATGGACCAAACAGTAGTTGTTTCCAAACATTAATTGGGAGTAAAATTCCCGGATATCAAGTAATTCCCCAAAGATTCTCATACTTGTTTACAACCTGGTCTTCATAATTTTGTAGCAAGTGTATTTTCCCGAATGTGATTAAATTTCAGATTTCTCTTTGCACATTTACATTTGTCAATTCCTAAAAGTCGTGCTGGATGAAACGAATACTCCCTCCTGGCAGAATAGAGTAACTTTGGAGAAAATTGGGAGAAGTGAAGGTAGAATATTCAAATTTTATAATATTTAAAAGAGTTAAATTAAACTCATGTCTTCGCATATTTTCATCTCAGACGTTGAAAACAATAATGAAATATTATTACATTTTTTAAAGATAAAGTATTAGAACATTTCTGAGTTTGCTTTTCCACTGATGTAAAATAAAATAGTTATTGTATAAAACTATAACCTTGAAAATAGGCCATAGCTTAAAACTGGCAACTGTTTCTATCATAACAGTTCTCGTTTCACAAATATAGAGGATGAAATACTTGCTAAAATAGTTAATTTTATTTGTGGATACACCCTGGATACACCCACTGTCTACATCACTGTATAGAGGTGGTACATGTAACTTATAAATGTCAAACAAAAACCAATTTTATTGTGTGGTATTACCACATCGTGCTATCCACAACTTTTAACAGATGTAATTTTGGCTGATTGTTCAATACTGTTTTCTATTTTGGTAGTTTGAACATATGCAGATGTTGGGATTTAATTATTTGTTTTAATTTAATGATGAGAATGAGTAATGTAATCAATACAAGTAATAGAATATAGTCATTTATATCTGTATTAGAAACGCCACAATGTATACAAGAGGAACCATGTAAAGACACACATCGAAAATCCTACTTGAAAAACCCCATTTGTGCTACAGATGTCTCTTGCCTCTGTTGGCTGGCAGAAACGTTTGAACCATATGCACTTCACACTCAACGGATAGTACATGAGGCTCAATCGCATTTGCATCAGGAACACAACTACACTCTTGGTGTCACTTAAAGTTCATTTTACCGACAACTACAGGCATCTGTTGCATATTTGCCAGAATGGACTCTGAAACATTAGTAACAACCCCAGATAGGTTATCCACCATTCCCTAGGATGGGGGACTCGGCTGTGGAGTTACCAAGACATTAACTAGAGAAGGATGCTGAGGCAGAGCAGCATCTGACAGTGTCATTTGCTGGTTTCCTCCTGGACATGTGCTTAGTGCTATTTGGGCTACTTGGGCTCCAAACTGTACCGCAATTTCATTCTGTGGCAAGTGGGATATCTGAAATGAATAGAAAAGTATGTCAACTATGTCAACCAGACCAGACAGGTTTTCTTCAAATTGTGGTGTTATTTCATAGGTATCTTATGTCTGAAGTAAGGAGAAAAGATCGTGAACCTGAGGCGGGACAAAACAGAGAGCAAGCCAATAAACCTCCTATTCAGCAGTATTTCAGATTAAATGTAAAATTGAAGATCAAGCTACATTCCATTCAAGGCTATTTTAATTAAATAGGGTTTTATTTCATTTGACCGTAGATAAAATGAATTTTTATGAAGATCAGAGAGTAAATGGGAGTGACTTAAATGACTACAGCCGCATAAAGAAATGGAATCCTGTCACGCCTGACATTTTTAAATACTTTTTTGCATTGATTATGGTTATATCTATTTCCGAAAATATAAAAATGGATAGGGATATACAGTATTTCTTAAAGCGCTAAGCAAGTAACACCTGAACAGGTAATAAAATCTTCATGTAACTGTAAACCCACTAGTTGACATGAGATAACAGTTATTTTACAGAATATATAACAAGCAAAAAATGCAAATTTTCGTGAGCATTTATTAGCATCTTTAGGTGGTGTCGCCAGATTGGATATTCATTAACTGTTGCGTATTCTACACTTGTGATTCTTTACCTAAAATTTTCACAACCTGGATACTGCAACACAAATATACATGGTTAAGCCAATTTCGAAGTTTACAATTACTGAAACAATGCAGTTTAATCGAAATAATAAGAAACGTTCCCTCACTCTACCCATTAGACTTACTGAACTGTTAGGCTTACTGAATAGTCGACAGCTATTATAATGCACATGTCATGCCCCGCTCACATTTTGATTGTTTCAGTTGTTGTTTATCTTTAACTTCTTATTAAAACAGTATTCAGTTTGCAATACATGTTGTTTGTAAATATATGTGATTGCTGTAGTAAACCATCCTAAGTATTATCAATATATTGCTTCCTACTATATGCCCTTGATGCAACAATCGATAATGGAACTTGACGGACAGCCTAGACATAAACATGTGATTCTTTTGTAGGATCGAAAAAGACTAACAATTTCTGTATTGGCTTATAATCTTGAAACTGTCTTTATTTTAACTAAAATATTACTAATGAAATGATCTGTTAACCAACATATTGCTTAAAAGTTAATTGAAGTTATCTGACGTGCAATTTTGCTTATTGAGTGCTACGACACATTCTTGTCAGCTTCTGCTCTTTCTTCAAGCTATATAACCAGTGATGAGAAAATTATAGATGCATACTTTAACAGGAGAAATAACACACAATCATACCAAAACATCTTCTTATCGAGAGATATTGAAATATATAATTTAATTGAAATGGTTAATTGCTGTGTCAATGACAGCCACATGCATGTTCGTTTGAACGTTTGCCAATTTTGTAAACATTTACAGGCAGTGACATAAACTAAGCTGTTTATACATGTAAACATTGCTGCCTTACAAAAGAATACAGCAGTTATTTATTTGAACATTATCACAAAGGAGTGACACAGATATAGATGTATAGGCATAGGTAATTGTTATGTTCCTGTATTTGCACCTGTACTTGCAAATATGATGAAGTTGCAAATATTACGACTCTAGGTTTTGAACTATGTAACATAAAGAAGCGAAACCAACAAGTTTAGTAGAATCAACAAGCACAATTTGTTTCCCTAGAATACAAAGTGAAAATTCAATGATTCAGTATTGTGAATTAAATTCTAAATAATCCCAAGTGTCTTATCCCAAGTCAAACAGTATAGAATATTTGGAATGAATTCCAATATTATTGAATGTCCTAAAATACCAATAGTTTTGAATATCCTAATATACCAATTAGGACTTGCATCAATCCAGAATGTCTTTTAATGAATTAAAAAAAAATCCTAAATAATATGTTAATTCAAAGTCAATGAGCACTTTAGAAATTCCAATGAACGATTTCCATAAATAACTCCTCTCAACTTATATCCTGAATGCAACTGTAAATCTGATCAATGGATTCCACAGACTAATATAAAACAGGAATAAATTATTTGTTTACCAGGTCCCCTACACATACACCTCTCCACTTGACCTAAGACGCAATAGAATGCTCTGAAAAACTAATTATTCTAATGAAAAACTCCCCTAACTCAAAATAACGTTAGGCATTGGTCTCAAATTCTACTAAACATTTTGTTTACAACTAAAATCATGATGAAAGTCAGGGAATACAATACCTCCATCCACAACCCTCAATCAGAGACAAAAATTAGGCACATAATGTACATGTAGATATACATAGTATGCATGTCTCTTCATGCTTATAATAATGTCCAGACTTCAGCCATCACATTTTAGGTATGGTTTGTGTATCCATTATGTGCCTTGATTTTACTACCGACAATTTTAAAAGCTGAGCTCAACTTTTATTTTTTTTTTCTCACACAATTCAGTAATGAGGGATCTTTTAAACAGGAACAGGAGAGAATCTGAGGCTGCCATGATAAGGCACTCTGATATGTTGGTTTTGAAAACAACAAAAATGACCGACATTCACTTCTGTAGCTTAGCACAAAGTAAGAGTCCAGTACCTTCCATGTGGGTTCTACCAGACCTAAGAGTAGAAACCTGCTCATTAATAAGAAGCAATTGTGATTATTTTACCGTTATGTTAAATGAGATTGATCCAACATTAGAGTGCATCAGTATCAAAGTGGTGTAATTAGAACAAAGATCCAGATGTAGAAATATTGTCATGACAATGGATGAGAGTTGAAACTTCACTTGCCATAAACACATTTTCAATCTACAGATAAATCCAAAGGGACACAGAGTGGGATCATACTTTTATATCCGATGAAATTGTAAGATGACAATTAACAAATACCGGTATATGAGAAATAAAATTTTGGTTAAATTTGGATGCCACTAATCCATGCATTGCTTCATTTTTGGGATGTTTGTTCGCTGCATTTACGTCAGAGAAACCGATGATTTCTGGAGAAGTAATGTTTGAATAACAAGTTAAACTGAGTGTATCCATCAACAAAAAATAGGCTAGATTTTTATTGTATGTAATATGAGCACTAGAACAGATACAAAATAGATTATGCTGAGTTTTAGAGTCTGATAATATTTTAGATGCACATGATTGACACGAGTTTGTCAATCTTGCAAGCTTGTAAATAAACATTACTGTTAGACCTCAATAGGTGAATTGACTTCTGGAAACATTCAGGGTTATGTATTTCTATTAGAAGATAAGTACATATTAGTTTACTTTCTGCTCTCAGAGAGGTCACAGTGTACTTGACAACATTTGGCTTATGCATAGGGAATTGTTTTAAAATAATGAAATTCAATGAGTTCTCTGACCACAGCTCTTACATTCACAATGGCTGCAAGTCAACAAAGGTTTATCGCTTTTGAACAGCCTACGATTTCACGTGATGGAAAACAAGTTCTCAAGGAAATTAAAGCACATGTTTTTATAAACGTATGATACAGAGTGTAAGAATTTTGGAAAACTCCTAAATTGCTATGTATTGCAAAAAGTAAGGCATCAGATAAAATTTGCATGTAAATTGTTTTTAATAAATTATATGCTGATGTTTGGTGAGGATAACAAAAAAGAACAGGTTTTAAATATAAAATCCCAGATGTACCTCAGTATGTAAACATAACCGATCCTGATCTCAACTTAATGAGTATGATGTAGTGTCGGTTGTAAATACGGTGTTAGACTAATCACAGTGCAGAGCCTGATGGATTAATTGTCAATTTATTTATCGGCTCTGTTGACTGTTTCTCAGTCTTTACCAAAACTAACAATAGTTCTGCCAATGGATTCAGGTGAGGGGATAATAGTCCGTTTACATTAAAACGAAGTGTAGAGATGCTCATAATTGCAGAAGAAGGGCATTAGTGAATGTGATAGCAGAACTATAATCACAATTAATCCAGTACAGGTTCATGAAATGTTCAACACGTAAATGTAACAATTTCACTGAATCAGTTTGCTTTCCGTATGAAACAGCAACCATAGATTTTTTTTTTCCATTCAGACTGTGTACGCTGTTATAACGTAAGTGTACAATGTGGGAAACTAATTGTACTGCTCATGTATCAATTTTAAATAGACTTTCAATACGGTACAATATATAGTTAATGGCATTTAATCGTATCAAACTGATTATGAAAACGAACAATTGCGCAAATAATTAAAGTTATTTCTGAATCAGTTAACACATTCATAAGATACCAAAACTCATGTTCAAATTTATTCCCATTACACATGGTACTTCTGTATAAAAGAATTATCCATTTTTTCCAAATAATGATTGGTTTTTGTTTTTGTTTTTTATTAATTACGTTTTATATATTATATTGCTGCATGTACAAATACTAATATTATTTCACACATGATATTCATATCATTAAGCCCTTATTTGTAGATGGTGCTGTTGCTTTTATTTGTCAAAAAAAAAACAAAAAAGCTTTGAGAGGTACGTAAAACAACTGCGAGACATGCCGTTTGAAATTAGGTTCTGGAACAACTGAAGTTGTGGAGTTTGCAAAGGAGCCATAAAATCCATTTCAAATACACTTTGGTGAAAGATAAACATAGTTTTCTTAACATAATTAAGTATTTAGAAATTAAACTTTTCACAAATGATAATGGTTATCCAGCTTCGAAATTTATGTCGGATCATGTAACATTTCAACTACAGAAATTGTAGTTCCTACCAGAAAAGGTTTCCTTGCCAGTCAGTTAAATGTGTAGTTTATTTGATACACCAGCTAGGAAAAAAATCTTCAGAAGTTTGAAATTGAAGTGAAACAAAAACTATTGAATCGCTTCATATTATCATATTAAATTCTGCTGAAACATTTTAGGCATGAAAAAATCAACACAATTGATTGGCATATATTGACATATTAGATTAATACAATTGACTTTCGATAAAAATTCGTTTACCGTAAATACTGGTCAAAACAGGTAGATAATAAAAGCTCTATTCTATATCTGTTGTATTAATTTCTCAAGCGTGTTTCTTTCATCTATTTAGGTTAGATTATTGTCACAAATGTAAAGTTAGTTCGTATTTCTAAGATAACTTGGATACCTGCCTCATAATCATATATTTACAAAACATCTATTTGCATCGCATAAGTTAGCAGATGAAACAGGAAACTACGATGACACCAAGATATCTCAGAAAATGTAGTTATTGTAATTTGCATGCAAATGAATCAGAATATTGATTTCTTTTACTTTGCCTCACATCTTATACTAAACTGCTTTTTCAGATTAATTTTTGTACCCACAGGTTACTGTGCAAATAATATAGGCATCATATCTAGTAAATATCAGAAATAATTGCTAGATTTAGTTATATAATTTTGAGTGGGTTCTCAAGAGTAGATACAGTGGTAACTGATATGTTTATATCATGGTACTAGTTATATTTTATAGGACAGTTTAAATTCTTGCTTATGTCCTCTGTTTGCTTTAGATTTTTTATTAAGAAGTTAATATGTTACTACTACACTAATGTGATGCACTAGTTAAATTTACTGATACAGCCTCTATGTTTAGGTTCCCACACCATAATATGTATGTGTACATATGTAGTTTGGCTACAAACATTATATTACATATAATGCCAAATACAATAGCAATTTATTTGGATATGAAAGAAGTTTCTATTTTATTTTCTTCTATTTTGATACGTTTTGGTTGTCATTTCGTTGTGTTTCATGAGGCCAGTTTGATGATCATGAGGTTTACTTATGACTCCAAACTATTTTGACTAGTGTTATATCGTGCAACTGGCACCAGCACAAACACAACACAAATGTACTTTCAAACCGATTGTTAGCATCAGATTTTGATTGGTATTAATATGTATTGCAAAAGTGTCATTTCATACAGAATCTAAGGTCTCAGGGGCTGGAAGACTATAACAAGTTTGCTGTGCGCTGAGGAAATGTTTGGACAATGTGAGCAGATAATTAAAGGGCTCAAAATAACCTGAAACAAATGTTCAATGAGAAATGGAGAAATCTAAATCTATCAACTTTTATACATTTTTTCTACTTAAATGATGTTAATGATCAATTGATAAATACAATTAGAAATGTATATGGTATGCTCACGATGGTGTTCTTTTTACAGTCAAAAGAACAAGATCTACAGAAAACTTTGAATAAATTATATATATATATATATATATATATATATATATATATATATATATATATATAACGTAAATGTAATTTAATTACTCGTGTGTTGGTTTTTATATTTCTTTTTTATTTCATTTTCTTTTATTACATGTTATTGTAATAATAACTGTATTCACTGAATTTGACATTTTTCCAAAAAATTCAGTTTAGTTCTGTTAAACTTGATAAATACACAGTTCAAAGAAACATTGTATCTTTTGGGGATTTCAGGGCAAGTTTCAACTCTGTTGAAAACAACTTTTTTATTTTTTTTATTATTGAATCTTATAGTCAGATTCGTTCAGTACAATCGAATCCGTATATAGCCTATGTGAAAATTGACATATGATGTTACTACGTCTCAAGAAAGAAAGTGATCACGTGACGCTATCACGTGGTTCTTTTTGCGTTTCAGTTGGAGTTAAAGTGGCGTATCATAGTGTTTTTCTAGTCACTTGTAATTCATACCTTCGGGCTCAAAGGTATTGTTTTTGATGTTGCCAGTCTGTTGTCTTCTTTATCAGTGACCTCAACATTAGGCCTTTTGAGCCCAAAATCAACAGGATTCTTCCGTGTCCACCATGTGCAAATCAACAAAGTCTGGAAACCAAAGACTATAAAAAAGTGAACTTGCTCCTTACCAAATTATATATATATATATACACACACACACATGTCCATGCACTACATCTGAGAATCCCTAGAACTCCTCCCTATACCTTTTCACTTCGCGTGGCTCCATGTGACATAGCCCGATAGTATCTATGCTGCATATTTTTCCCAGAACACAGTTCCCCTGTATCCCATCTGTATATTCTATCGTGTGCCAATAAGAGAAGAGAGTAGGGAAAAAAAGGGAAAAGGTGCTTGTTAGTTCTTATGGTCAGTAATGTTGGTTTCCCTTTTTGTGTGCTAGGGAGATATCTAAGATAAACTTGCGAGGTTTCTGATATTTGCACTATCGCCATGGAAACCCTGCACTCTCCACTTGTGAGGAAAGAGCCCCAGCTCATGCACTGGCCAGAACCACCCCTAAGCGGGCAGTGTACCAGGTCTCATCCCACACAGCGACCCTCTCTGTGGTTCAGTTTCATAATTTTGTTTCAGGATTTATATTTGAGGGAATTTTTGGATTAATCTTATAACTTGCCCACATTTAAACAGTGTCTTAATTACATAATTCATTACTTCTATAATCAGATTCTTTTTCTTTTTAATATTTTTGTCAAGTTCTTTAAATTTTTTTATATCCAGATCTATAGATTTTTAAAATATAATTAATAATGTTGTACATGTTTTGGCAACTTGGGCCTGCTCCATTAAGCATAGCGGCATGAGCGCAGAGATCTCTGTTTTCTTTTTTTTTTGTTTGCATATAATTAATTTTCCACTTCTGCCTGATGGCCAAAGGTTACTCCTAAGGCCTTTACCTTATATGTGATGAGGTGGGAGGGAGTCCATGGTGATTCCAGTGCCAGTTTCTTATTTGGAGGATTTTTGTCTTATGATTTATTTTTGAGCCTGAAGCCTTTCCAAATCTTTTTAATTCCTTTTATAAGTGTTAGAAGGAATTTGCTTCTCTAATAAAGTTTGTTCAATTATCTGTGTGCTGGAGCTTTATTAATTCATATTTTAACTTTGGGATACATATACCCTCAATACTTTGGTTATTTCTTATTTTGTGACTTCAATTTAAATTGCTGTTACGTATAATAGCATGGGCAGTGGGCATCCTTGCCTCACCAACCTTTGCTTTGCAATTTAAATTCTTCCATTATTGCCCTGTTTACCTGTACTCTAGAGGCTATTCAATTGTACAGTATAGCAATCCATTTCTGACGTTTTTTCGCGAAACCAAATTTCTCTAAAACCTTTTGCACAAAGTTGTGTTCAATTCTGTTGAAAGCTTTCTCCTGATCAAGGAGAACCGTGGCCCCCTTTTGTCCCGTCATCTGGATAAAGTCTAGTATTGTTTTTATATTTAAAATATTATTCTGTATATTCCTACCAATCTCTCCACAACTTTTGATTTTTGTCCCCATACCAAGTTTTATTCTATTGGACAGAATTCTACTTCTTATTTTATAGTCGTTATTTAATAGAGAAATTAGCCTCCCAATTTTTTTAGTTGTTCTCTATCCTCTTTCCCTTTGTAGATAACTATAACTAACCCCTCCCTCATCATATTAGATATATGGCCTCTACCCAGGAAAATGTTATTGTAATACATTGACTGGAGAAGGATGCGGAGGAAATTTACCATCTGACAGTGTCCTCTGCTGGTTTCCTCCTGGACATGTGCTAAGTGCTACTTGGGCTACTTGGGCTGCAAACTGTGCCACAATTTCATTCTGTGGTATGTGGGATATCTGAAACGAATAGAAAACTGTGAACTAGAAAAGTTTTTCTTCGGTTTTTATTTTTATTTGCACACTTTTAAAATATCTGCAAATTACCAATACCCCCACCATCAAGAGTTTTACAATCAACAATCTTCCCACATCACAGTTTAACTTAGCAAACCATTAAAATGAACTGGAATTGAATTTTTGGCCAATGGTTATCTTTATTTATTTTGGTAGTTTGAGCATTTCCAGATGTCTGAATCTGGCTGTATTTTCCAGTCTAACAATTAAAGTGCTTATCACAGCACAAGTCACATTGTCAGTAGAGGTCCTAAAGTGCTTGTTACATCTAATCTTTTTTCTCAAGCAAGCAACTGTTGGCATTTCAAAATTAAATGTAAAAATGAGAATACCAAGACTATAGATCATTAAAGACCAAATTTTTACGAGGATTTCTTGTATTTCAATATAGATAAAACAAATTATTACACAAATTATAGCAAATGGGATTGAAATCTGCATGAGAAAACTGAAGCCTGTCACTCCTAAAAATTTGAAACTTTCTTACTTAATTGGTTATGACCGTGGCTTAGGTGCATACATCTTGGGCAGGTGAATATGACATCAACCCCAAACTTTAACAAAAGGATGTAAGTTAAGACCATTTCTTCCCTTTAACTGCCGAATGTTGACAGCATCTCCAATATTCTTCATTTATAACAAGAATGTCAAGATTCTTTTGAAAATGTGAGCCTGTTAACATGGCAAAAACTAAACACTATCTTCACAAACAAGAAAATCAGACACTGTGGCTCATAGAGGGACTGCTGCGATGAACATTTGTCCTACTGTACCAATTACGATATATTCAATGTGTCAAGTCCACACATTCTTTTGCGCTCAAAGCTGTGCTTTTTTTTTAAATTTGTACATAGTTCCAAAAATTTTATGAAACTACTAAATAAGGACTTTATAAAGACTTTATAAGAAAAAATGTCTTGCATATAAGGACCAAATATTATCACAACTTGGCCAATTCCATTCCTCCATTCTGAAACAGTCCAAAGATTCTTTCACACTGTACCAATTGGTATTCGGACTTTTGTTTCCGGTTTCCAATAAGTTCTACGTTTATAATTTCATTTAAAAAATCTTAGTAACTGTCACAATGAAGCTGATATTACAGATGAATAAAATCTTAAAAATACAAAGGACTTTTCAACACCTTTTCCCAGCTTTACTAAGGTTTAATAAAAAGTAAGCATATTTCCAATGTATAAGGACCAGTAAAAACTATGTTTCTAAAGCAGTGTAGATTTGTTTAAAAATATCCATTTGCTCTAACAATTTTCATCCACAAAACACCATAAATTCCTATTTCCATCAACACTTGCCACCATTTTCTTTGCAAGTACAGACTGGTCCACTAACTTGATAATCAATGTAATGTATCTGCGAGACAATGGGACTTCTTAATAGGTCAAATACAGATGCTATATACAGAAAATGAGGAATTTCATAAAGGTCTAGAATGGACAAATTAGTCCTTACACTAATTTTTAAATTATTCTCAAATTTATATGGTGAGTGGGATTTAAGTGATGACAATAAACTTCACAAAAGAAAACTATTTATTACTCTAAATTTTAATGTACCAGAAAAGCACAATATGATGCATCATAGGAGAAAAAGTTGTTATTTTCAATTACTGACAAACAATGTAAACATTAAGAGATACTAAGAAATATTAAAACATCTTAATCACACCTCCTGACCACTGACAGTGCCATGTGACCCCAAGGTACCCGATGATGGGGGTGTACCACGTGCCTGTTGAACCTCTTGCATAATATCTTTCCCACTATTTGGGTCTATACTCGGTAAGACTGTGCGTTCTCTTTTCTTTGCTGGCAGCTGTCCTGGACCACTCATGCCTGAGGCAGAGGGTGGTCTATTCTGTTGTTGAGCGGCATTGTAGAAAACTGCTGGAGGATTGTTGTAAGTGTGAGGATGAGCATGAGGAGTGAAGTTTGCTGTGTTCTGCTGTGGCAGTTGAAATAATCCCTGCTGCGTGGTTGGCATGCTGTTCTGATAGGCTGGGGAGGACATTCTTTGTGGGTAGTTGGAAGCAGTCTGAAAGAACATGTATACATTTTGAAGATGGAACTG
>JAECUM010023281.1:0-14186 GCA_016617855.1 Megalonaias nervosa | reverse complement strand
TATGGTGTGTTTTATGCTTGCTCGTTCGTTGGTCAGGATAGTATATGGTGTGTTTTATGCTTGTTAGTTCGTTGGTGAGGATAGTATATCATATGTGAAGTGAGTGTAAGGTATGTTTTCCTTCACGTCCGTGCTTGAAGTATATAAAAGCATAGCGTTCGTCATTCGCGCCATTCTACACAGAATAAAAAATGACTGGCAGCATAGAATTATTTAACAAGTTAACAGATGGTTGGTGGTGGATCATGGATGGAGCCTACGTGCTGGACAGACTTGACAAAGAATGGAAGTTCCCAGGTAGCCTAGACTTGGTGAACAGTTTGAAAGCAGCAAGTTATCATTTGCAAATGATAACAATAGAAGAAGCGGATAAGTTGAGAGGAATCATCAATCCTAAATACTTCAGAGTGGGAACCTTAAAGCAGGTTCTGGATACTGTGATCCAAGTGAAATGTGTTTTGGAAGACATCTTCCATTTAATGGAGTGGCCTTTTGTCAAAAAAGGCTTAGATAATATCAAGAAAGGCGAAGACCTAATGAGAAAAGTACTGGAAGAAGAAGTAAAGAAGATCAAGGAAACGTGGAAGAAAGAAAGAAAGGACAAAGAAAACCAAAAAAAGAAAGAAGAGTTTGAGGAATTGAACAACAATTGGATGAAAGTGCAAGACAAATTCAGAGCTCTCGGACATCCTGACTGGATGCCCGAAGAAGAAAAGAAGAAAGGAATTTTTGCCAAAGTGAGAACATGGTGGAAGAAGTGGAGACAATAGAAGAAGAAGACAAAGGCCCTTTTCAGGGCCACTTCCAATACCTCGAAAAGATCTTAATTTTCATTTGGTCTCCCCTAAACGAATATATATATATATATATAAAACCCTTCCTCTACTAAAAAAAAGAAACATGCCACCTGTCGCTTATCGCTCTACAAACCCCCAGTCTCCTAGTCACCGCTCTACCAAATTTCCATTGACGCTATACAGGCCCAGGGTGTTCTAGTCCCTCTACTCCATTTTCCATTGACGCTATACAGGCCCAGGGTGTTCTAGTCCCTCTACCTAATTTTCCATTGACGCTATACAGGCCCAGGGTGTTGACCTACTTTCTTGACGCTATACTGGCCCAGGGGGGGTCTGTAATGCTAATTCCCATTGACGCTACGGTAACCCACTATACTACTGATGTATGCCGTTGTGACCCTGAAAAGACAGATAATATACTGCTGACGCTGTATGAATGTGGTGTAATTCTAATACACGAGGCAACAATATTGACAAAATTTAATTAAATCAAAAGCAGTACATTCACCACTATCAAAATTTCGACTTTCTACTTTAGAATGATTACGTACATAACATATCAGCAGTGTAAAGGAAAGCAATAATTTGTCTGCTATTTCAGGCAGTTAGTGCTTAGACCATTGCCCAAGGATGGCCGGCCAAAAGATTGCTGATGTTTCATTTCACCAAAAAAAAAATGTCATATTCTCTTTTGACCGTGTCCTTTTGAAGTCGCGTCTAATCATTAGTCATTATGAACTATTTGTAAATGTCTCCGTCGACATTGCTTGCAGTCGTAAACAGGTGAAGACAGTACAGCTGTCACGCATCTATTGATCTGGGCATATGGGGTAGTTATTCGTAAGATAAAAAAACCGTCAATATTCCTCTTGATAGGTTCAAAGCCTTTATTAATTTGTTTTCTCATTCATGGCATAGGTTTTCAGACCTGTTCAATAAACACTGATACTAGCTGTTTTGAAAAACGGCCTATACTATTTTCCCGTGCATTTGTCAAGAGATGACTTTGTTAACAATTGACAGATCGTAGATAAATGTGTGTAGCAGCAGGCAGGGTGAACAGACCACTTGGCTGGAGACCTTATTTTACAAAAATAAAGGTTCCTACAGGGGCTGAAAAAAAGGTCAATAATGCTAAACCGAACCTCCTAACTTTTATTATTACCGTACAGTTTGAAAAACGAATAATAAATCCTTTGGTTTAGCTCATTTTTGTTATTTTATTTTTGATTTTTTTGTTTTTTCTGTTATAATGCGTTTAGTTTACTCGCCGGGTCACTTAATTTTTGTCGTTCACCCTGCCTGCTGCTGTAAATTAAATAGTCAGTATAAATATTATTAATATGGTTGTCATCGGAGAACCTCATTCAGCTAGATTAGCACGAGAGCGATTAGAGGCAATCAGAAAATATTTACCTGTTCGTGATGCTGTCAAGCAACAATTACAACAACGACAAGAATCTCATATTGAATTTGAAGAGGATACAAAACAATTATTTAAACCAATTACAGAGACAACTAAACCTCTTCTTCCTGTTTTAGAGAAAACCGCTGAGGCAACTGAAAAAATAGCGGAGAGAACAAAACAGACAAAAAGAATTTTACGTGGACTTCCAGCTGGTATAGCTGCTGCTCAACCAATACAACCAATACCTGTAGTTGCTGAAGCATCAGCCCCTAAACAAAAGATTCTTACAATAAGTAATACTGAACTAATAGATAAATTTAATGAAGATACTATTATAAAAATTAAAGAAATTAAAAATCCAAAACAATTAGCTGAGTTTGCTGTGAAAACTTTCGGTCGAAGAGATAAATTAATGAAATCTGACTACGCTAAATATATTTCGTGAACAGTGGCGAAAATTATTATATCACATACGTATGGATGTTGAACAAATTAAAATTAGTGATCCATTATATAAAAGTTATATTGATCATCATGATTATTATTTCGAATCAGAAAAGGTAGAAGCAAAACAACGTGGAGACCAGAGAAGACAAGAGAGAGAAGAAAGAAAAAGAGCAAAAGAAGAAGCAACAAAACAATTTATAGAACAGAGAAAACAAGAAAAAGAAGAAAGAAGAATAGCAAAAGAAGAAGCAAGACAACAGAAAGAACAAGAAAAAGAAGAAAGAAAAAGAGCAAAAGAAGAAGCAAGACAACAGAAAGAACAAGAAAAAGAAGAAACAGAAAGACCAAAACGAAAATATACAAAAAGAACACAAGCTGCCCCTCCCCCTGAAACATTGGAATCACCATAATCACCACCACGATCACCACCACTACCACAACAACCATCATTATCATTACCACCACTACCACCACCATCACCACCACCACCATCACGACCACCATCACGATCATTTTTAACTAAACCGGGCTTCGGAAGACCAAGGGGATTTGCTTCTTTTGAACCGGGGATAATGGAAAGATATGAAGAGGGGAAAAAGGAAGAAAAAGCAGAAAGACTAGAATTCCTTAAAAAATTACTTGATAAATCTGATAAGGAAGAATTAATGATGCATCTGGAGAACGTGAGAGAATATAAACAGTATCTGATGGAACGATTATCAAAAGAAAGAGAGGATTATAGAAAAAAAAATTTACAAGAAAAAATAACAGAATTTGAAGAATATGAAGAAAAACTGAATTCAGGTTTAGAAAAACTTTCTACTGGAAAAGGTCTCTCTATCGGAGGTGATTTTACTCTATGTCCTAATAACGTTATCTCTGATGTTGAACGACTAGAAATTCTCATTGGGGGAAAACGAGCTGGTAATAATTCTCCAGAAATAATTAATGAAGTAGCCGATATTTGCAGACGGTTATTTACCGGTGGTATCATGGACGTTGATGTTTATCAGTCTCTTATTAATGAAATTGCCGATGACTACTACAGTGACTAAGTGCGTAATTAAATACAATTACTATAATAAAATGATCGTACATGGTACTCAACGTGGACCAACCATGGTCAGAGTAATAAACTCACGATTACCAGTATACAAGACAACCTACGGAGATGGACTAGGTGATGTTGTTCAGGGTCTATTTAGAAGGATAGCCCCAAAAGCAATACCGATCGCAAAGCAACTGGGAATGAAAGCTATTGATATTGTTCGTGAAAAAGGTATTGGTGCTATGGGTAATCTCGCTGGTAAAGCATTTTCAGCAATTAAAGATAGACTAACACGATTAATACGACGAAAACCTCAACCTGTAAAATTACCTAGTACTGAAGTAATGCCTGCAAATGTCAGTAAAATAATAAATCAAATTGCTAATCAAAAGATATCAGAGTTGGCTGATGTACCAATGTCAGAAAAAGAAAAAAATATAACCGCTAGTCTGATAGCAGGAAGTGGTCTCACTTCCCGAAGTGGTCTTCGTTTTAGACGATAATAATTATAATAAAAATGTTCAAGCGTATATCTGATCCCGCATTTGACATGGACGCACCAGTACTTAAAGATGAGTCTGTGCGTGATTATCAATATTATTCTTATGATGCTCGAATTCCAGATCAACGTGGACGAATTGAACTACAGGTTCAGGATACAAGTAGGTATTTCTTACCCGCTGAGGCTTTTATTGAAGTAGAAGGTGAAATTTTAAATAACGCTGCTCCTGCAGCACCAGTAGCATATGGAGCTAATATTATTGTTGGTTTTGTTAATAATGGTATTATGGCGTTATTTGACAGCGCTACGTACATGATTGACGGAAAAAATATTGAATCAATTCAGAAGGACGTCGACGTCGCCACAACGATATTGGGTCTTGCTAGATACAGCGATGATTATTCAAGATCGGCTGGCCCGTCAATGATGTTTGCAAAGGATACAACTGATTTTCCAGAAAGTAGAAACGTTAATGTAGGTGATGTGAGAGCTGCAGGAGGAGCTGCAGATGCACCTGCAGTATTATCGATGAATGCAAATTTTAATTTAGGATTTGCAGTACGTAAATCAATGTTAAAAGGTGATAGGAGAGCATTTCATTTGCAATTCCACTTTCACATATATTTGGATTCTGTAGAAATGTCAGGAAAGTCATCTTTGGAGCTAAGCATACAGTTGTACTTGTACGAAAAGCAACCGATAATGATGCAATCTGGCGACCTGGTGTAGTTGATGCTGGTAGAGTAATTCTTACGAAGCTTTCATTATGGATGCCGGTGATGACTCCATCAATATCTGAAGAAGATCGTCTACTCTCTTTTATGAATCAAGGTGGTAAATCAGCGTTGTCATGGTTGACAATGACCACAGATGCGATCCAGAGTAATATTAATGGTTTATTTACATGGCAAATAGCTTCTCAGCAAGGTGTTTCTGCACCGCGACATATATTTATTGTGCTTCAAAATGCTGCACGAGTAAACGATCAAGACGAAAGCATAATGATATTTGACAAACTCGGTGTTTCCGAGGTTTCTTTAAGGATAAATGGACATCAAGAACCATCCGAGGATATATTGTTGAATTTCGATCAAAATCATGTAGCACGTGCATATCATCGTCTAATGACGTTCATGGGTCGTGATCAAAACATTGATACTGGTTTACAAATATCACAGTTAGATTTTACAACTTTATATCCGATTTATTACTTTTCGTTAGAACATTTAGATTTAACCAGACAGTCAGTAGTTGATATACATTTTCGAGCTCATGTTAATAGAGATATTGGAGCTATCCCTAATTACAGAGCGATCGCTGTTATACGTAGCGATAAATCGATGATACTCGAAGGTGCTGGTGGACGAATTCGAGTAGTTGATGCTCCAGTCGAAAATATGTAACACGTAATTAGATCATATATGATAATTATAATGTCGTATAATCACGTTAGTGTTAGTCTGACTCCTGGTCAGATTAAAAGGCTACAATCAGCATCAAAAGATAACTGTGGAATAAAAATATCTTTGAAAATAGAGCAGATGAGCGGCTCAAATAAATTATCTCTTACAGAACGTCAGCTCAGGCATTTCAATGAAGCCAAAAATCAAATAAAGGTATAAAACTTAATCTTTCTGCGGGTGCCATTAAAGATATCATTAAGACGGGTGGTATATTTCCACTTCTTGCTGCTATACCAGCATTAATAGCCGCTGCAGCTCCAGCTGTTGCAAAAGCAGCTGCATTAGGCGCTGTTGGAACTGCTGCTGGAATGGCATTAAAGAAAGCAACAGGAAAGGGAATAAAAAAAAAGGGAAGGGGTCTAAGATTACCAGGGACTCCACATTCATGGTACGGAAAAGGCCTAAGATTACCAGGGACAGTTTACTAATATCTCCTATGTCCAATTTTGATTTACTAGATGCTGCTAAAAATTAAAAATAAAAAATTTTAGAGGAGTTTTCATGCGTGATCAATTACCAAAACAACCAAATAACATTGAAACCGGTATTATTAATCTTGATGAAAATTCTGGTCCAGGCACGCATTGGGTCGCTTATGCAATTGATCCACGTGGAATTATTTATTTTGATTCATATGGACTAGCTCCACCAAAAGAATTCTTAAAGTATATTAGCGGCTATCAAAGTACTTCAATATGGTATTCAACGTTACCAACACAAACATTAACTGATCCACCAATATGTGGTCGAGAAGTACTTAACGTACTTGATGCTATATCAAAATCAACAAAAAAACCTCACAAAGTTGTACATGAATATACTACGACGTCACATTTAAACAGACATTAGTAATATAATGGTAGATATTTATGGAAGATCTTCTCGTGGTAAAGGTCATCAGCAAGCTGATTTATCTAAATACGCAACTCTCGATCAGCTCAGAAATGAGATTGACGATTTATTAAACATAACCAGTGTGGATCAAAATGAAGTAGTCGTTTTTCAGGATAAAGGACGATTAAAAACTAGTAATATACAACTACCAGATGTACTTATACGAGTTCCTAATGCGGTTGTTAATAATATAGTTACTTTTACTGATCAGGGTAAAATACAAGATTCCGGAACGTCAGTCAGCGATTATATTAAGAAAGCTGGTGATTCATTTACAGGTTCAATTATTATGAATCAAAATAAAATTATAGGTCTTGGAAACCCAACCGCAGATGCAGACGCCGCAACAAAGAAATATGTCGACGATCAAGAATCTAAGTACGTATTGGCCAATGGCGGTATAATGCGTGCATTTCTCAACATGAATAATAATGGTATTAATAATCTTAGAACACCGGAATATGATTTTGATGCTGCAACGAAAAAGTATGTTGATGATAAGGAAATTCCTATTTCAACTTCGTTAAAAACAATCGGTGACGAAATTACTACACTTAGTGCTAATTTTTCTAAACATGTAGAAACGTTCTTAAATTTTCGTAGAAATGTAAACAAACCCATTAAAGAATTTTTTGGGGAACAACCAACCGTTGAAATAAAACTAGCTGACGTTAACACGAAACTCAACGACATTGTCAGTGGAATACCAAATATTGTTCAAAAAACTAATCTGATTAAAATTCCACACAGACAAATTAAAAATATCGTATATACAGTAGCATCAGGATCATCAACATGGACACCGAAAAATAACACTATCAAACATACCGCAGAAGTCACTGGTGTTTACAGGCTGTCCGTGTTTAGTGGTGCAAAATTTAATATATTTACCACATATCTGTGGCGTCATTCGATCGATGCTCTCTCTGGAGTTGTATCTATAATGTTAAATAAAGATACCGAAGAAACATTTATGCTGGAAGCAGATGATCAAACAATAACCGCAGCGTCTTACTGGTGGTGTTTGGAATTTGTAGCTGAAACACCGCAATTAGTCACTTAATATAACAATAATGGATCAAACTAAGTCTCGCATCGACGTTCAACGTTACAGATGCAATCAGGTATGTGAGCGTCTGACTAAACTAAATAATTTTATCGACTATTATAACATAAAAATAAAAAAATACAAAAGACGTATAGTTGTTATTGATGTAGTTGTTTACTCGGTTTCTGCTGTTATTGCTGGAACAGGATTATTATTATCAACATTGACGATGACAGCACCTACTGTTATAACCATTATTGTTTCAGCATCAACGACTATTGCTGGTGTTCTCGGTATTATAGCCAAAAAGATAGATACTTGTACAAATGCTAAATTGCACGATTATATGATTAAATTACATACAGTGGCAGAGGCATGTTCTAAACTATCTTTGTACGTTTCTTCGTGTGTCAGTGATGGTGAAATATCCGATACTGAATTTGCTATGATTATGAAAACCTATGATGACGCATTTAAGGTGATCGCTAATGATTTTAATGAATTAAATAACAACAATAATAATAATGACAGACAGGGAGTTACTTCAGCAGATCGTCACTAATACAACTCCGTCAAAAACTACTATGATATAGTTAAGTTCGACCAATCCTGAGTTTAGTGTCAATTTTCCAACATCAATTCCTGCAAAAGAAATAGCATTAGCACAGTTACGGGTTTATTATAGCTGGCCAAATATTAGATCAAAATCATTTGGTGGACTACAGCCAAATAATTCATTAATATTCGCTAATAAAAATAAACCAGATGGAACTCCTGATTGGCAAGTAGTTGGAATTCCAACGGGTAGTTATCAAATAGAACAGATTAATGATGAGTTCCAACGCAGAATTTAATCTATTACAGGAAAAGAATCAAAAATAGCAATTACTGTCTACGAACCAACACTATCAGCGGCGATTGAAATAAATTCCCCTGATTACCTCGTAGATATTTATCAGAGTTCGATTAGATCCGTGTTAGGATGGCCTGAAGTCGCACCTGTTTATAATGGAGTTTCAGAACCAAAACTAGAAGAATTTAAAACGAGTGAAGAAAAATTCATTAAAGATCCAGAATATCGAGGAAAACAACCATGGAGTAATAATACAAGATTTGGATTTCCAAACGAAGATAGATATTACTTTACCGATTTTGACGGTAAAAGAATCCCAGGTTGAATAAAGCATTATTTATTGTTAACACAGACACCAGGACGAAGATTAGTAACTATACGGTTGATGTAAGATTTATTAAACATTTTTTAGATACTCTTAAACCTGAATACGATAAAACGTTTAATGATTTAAGAAATTTACTTATTTCATTATCACAACATTATAATGAAAATGTAAAGCAGCAAATAATCGAGTCAATAAAACATTTAAATGGTATCTTGTTCGATTTATACATCGTCAATCGAAGTATTATAAACACTGCCACTAAATTCGATGGAAATCGTTACACAAATCCAGAATCTAAACAAGTATTTCTTGATCATTATAAAATAACAGAAAAGATTTACAAACATTTGTTATACCAGATTTAAATAACGCTGAAATGAAGAAATCATTAAATGATCTTATTGAAGAACACTTTAAAAGAATATGTGATTCATGGAGAAAAATAGCCCCACCACCGGTTATACTAAAACATAATAACAATCCCTTTGGTGCCGGACGTCATATCTCACCTGGTATTGTTAATATAACAACAACAATTGCAGTCAATCTAGTATGTGACGTAATTGATGATAGTTATCAAGTAGATCTTTCAAAATCTAACCAGGCCCAACAGGGGTATATACTATATACATTTAGTCCTAAAGATCCGCCCGGTTGGTTAATTGTATCTGAGCCAATTAACCCGGTTTATTTACGTGTACATAATCCATTTCTGACAAGAATAAATTTCAAACTCACCGACCAGGCAGGAAACATTTTGGATCTAAGACAAGAGTCTCTTAATATTAATTTGTATATACGCTCATAGAACGTCCGATTAAATAATCAGGGGCTGATTAGGAAATACATGAATAATAATCAATATCTATGATTAAAGCAATTGTATATATATAATAAAGCGAGATAACTCGGCTATCTCTCTCTGCGGAGTAAATTAAACGATTATTTCCCTTACTACTACGTCGTTACCTGTACAAACCCAGTTGTATATACGTGTATAGCATATTAGTCCGTCTGTCTGTTACCTTAACGAACTATAACTTACACGTGTAATTATTTTATGAATTTTGAAAAACTGAAGTACAGTTCTACATTTCTATTAGTAATACAAGTTCTGTGAGACAGCGCAAATATTTTATATATACTTAAATTTAACTATATTATTGATAAGAGAGCGATGGCCGAAGTGGTAAGACGGTTGGACGTAGATCGAAGTTGTGCAGACTCTCGTGTGTTCGAGTCTCCAAAAATACTAAAGGTATTTTACCTTGCATTTGGCGACTGATGCTATTTAATTGGGGGGTACGAAACCCAACAGAAAAATAATACAACTTTCCCACCATGTAACCACGTGGTGGGTGCAATTTTGCACTCCCCGGGGTTTATATGGGGGGAGAGTTGTATAAAATCTGTTGGACGTAGATAAATCCCCCCTTTGTATTCCGTCCATAGTTAAGTTTATGTTTGTGCCGTCTGCAAAAATCAAAATCATCACCATTTGTATATATTCATAAGCATCTGTATATAATCATAATCATCTGTATATAATCATAAACATCTGTATATAATCATAATCATCTGTATATAATCATAATCCTCCTCAAAAAACAGTCCCCTGACCTTCTGATCCTGCTAGGATGTCATATGACAACCTAGAGGTTCACATGGGGTTATGGGGACTACATTTTTTTAAATAATTATTAAGAGACTGATATTATTTTTTATTTTAAAGAAATAATTATTATATAATGAACCAAGAAAACATTAATGATATTATTTCTGCTATTAAAAAATTAAAACATACGGGAATAAATCTCTCCGATAATCTCGATCCTGAAAAAATATTATGCGATTATGAAATATTAAAACAAAGAAAAATTGACAATAAATACACATTACCATCCAATTATAAATTCGTAAAATCAATTTATCAGTCTATGCTTGAATCCTTGAAGGTGGTAAATGAAAAACAGGTAAAGCTATTTGCGCCTCTTGCACGTTCGATCGAAAATATCAGATCCCAACTATCTCGTGAATACGAAAAAAAGAAGATCGTGGATAATCGTGTAATGCAACTGAGAAAAATTATGTTATTTGATTCTGTCAAAAGTGAAAGTGACACTGAGAGTAGCGACGGTGAAAGTACCCATAGCAAAATATAGAGTAAAACTATATACAATTTATTTATTAGGAAGACAGAGTTAGATATATTCAAATATTATCCGCTGATCGTATTTGAATGAATATGCTGATTTGTATACTTTATCTGCAACAAATTGCACCGATCGTGGATGTATGCTAAAATATTTTGCAGCCGCATATATTGAAGGGAAAGTTATTTCCTGTCCTGTATGTATATTCATGGATTTAATAGCTCTTCTTGCAAATTTTTTACATTTTCCAGTATTTCCACGTGCAGAATTCTGACTCTGTGTAATAGCTTGCAGGTTAGATAACCGATTATTTTTGGGATTTCCATCAATGTGATCAACTACAAGTCCATTTTTAACTATTCCATGAAAACATTCGAATATGAATATATGTGAGTAATAATGGTCTTTCCCAGCATGAAACATAAAATAACCAGTATTATTAATACTACCGACTGGTTTTTTCAATCTACAGTTTCTGATCACACCATCTCGAGACGCTTCATAATTTTTAATGGTTGGATGTTTAACAAATTCGTATTTATTACGAAATGCTTCTTTTCTTAATTCTCTTATAATATCATTGTCGATCATTTCATCATAAGTCTGATTTGTCTGATTCATTATATATAATATTATTTGTTTAAATCATTATTCTGAAATCTGACCAGATAATCTTCTTCTGTCTTTATAGGAGAGTCAGTGTTATTTTTTTTGTCATAATATCGTTTTAGTTCTCTGTATTTTTTTCCGCCACATTTTAGACACAATTGAGTTTTTCCCCTCACTCCAACACCGCATTGAATACACGGTATGGGTCCTGTACTTCCATTTTTGATGCTTTGCATATGATATCTGCAGTATTTGTTCACGCACGGTTTATTACAAAGAGAAGTATATCCAATTCTGAGCCAAGCACATTTGTTTTTTGTTTCAAGCATTATATATATACTAAAATTTTAATTTAAATACTTGTCTTAATTATATGGAGGAATTATCGGCAATTGAACCTCAGATATCCAGATTTGATCTTGACAGACTATCAGAATATAAATATAGTACTTTGATGCAAGATCTAGCTTTAACAAATGAGGATGTAACCGAATGTATTCGTGAAGCAAAAAAGGAATTTCGTGACGATGGCGCTGCTCATGTATGGTCAACATTCAGAGTTGGAAATGTTACTAATATGATGAATGATAAACGAGGAAAAGTAATTATTAATCACATTGATGATCAAAAATATTTTATTTCAATAAAATTTATTGTAAATACAGAAGAAGATATTTGGATTATTCGTGACAAGCGCGATCCAGTCCGTGTGCAGTCCGGGGGTAATATTGTTCTCTTAAATAATAAATCTAAGCCCGGAATACTGACTGGTATTGATAAGGTATATTGTGAACGGGTGTACCCTGTGACTGCAGTTGTATATGCGATATATCCGCTGAATAATAAACCTGACGTCGGGGATCTAAAGCCTATGAAACTGTCAGAGTCAAGAATAAACTGTGTAGCTGAACGAGTTACAGAACATTTTACAAACGCGATACGTGGTAATAGTTTAACAGATTTAAGGCGTAAAAAAATAAATACTTGGGCAGAATCAGTTAAAGATACCGGAGCGTCTATCAAAGATGTCGCTGAACTAGAAAAGAAATTAAAATTCCCAATAACGGTAAAAACGTTAACCGGAGAGATTTTATATAAACCAAAATATGAATCAAGAGGAGCTCCAATAGATATTATTGATCATAATTCGCATGCGTGGACCTCAGCAGTAACAATATTTCCACGAGATAGAACGGTTAAATTTTATGATGGTCATATACTTGATTTTATCAAAAATATCAGTAAAAGTGACCCTGTATCCGTTTGGTTATTTCAAAGTTCAGAATATGATCATTACGATCAATTTGTACGGCCTAATGGTGATATTTACCGTACAGAATCTCTTAATGTAGAAATGGAACATCTTGCGCTGAAATATACTTCAGACGATGTCAAAGTTAGACAATTATTAAATAATTGTTTTACAGTTCCATCCGTAGCGGCTCATTTCGCTCAGGAGAAAAATTTATGGAAACCAACACGATCGGAATTTCTTGAAGATATTCATAAAAGCTGTGTAGAATATGGACACGGAGGATTATGGAATACCAAATATAAGTATAATGACGTTATATCTGTTGATATGGTAGCATGTTATCCCGGATGTTTTCTTGGATACGGAGAATGTTCTGAATACTTTAAGAGATTCGAACATCCATCACACGAGATGACCAGGGTCGCGATAAACGGACATTTACCAGATTTTGACTTAACCGGATTTGCTCATGTAGAATCATTCGAGTTTGCAGAAAATCTCCATCCGATTACTTATGCTTGGTTTGGAAGACATTTTTCAGAAAATGTTGGGTTCCAATAGTACTATTGCGATATATGCTTGATGTTGGAATTTTAACATTATTGAAGGTGAGTGAGGCGATTATATCATATAGTCCACAGAAACAAGTTTGGTTACCAGAACCAAATAGATTTAATATTAATGATGCCAGGAAAGAATTCCCTAATCTTAATGAAGATGATATTATTAAAATTACTAATAATATATGTAAATGCAGAGACGAGCATGATGAAAAACTTGTAAAAGATCTTGGTAGAAAGATAATTGGTAAATTTACTCAAGGAGGAGCCTATGATCATAAAAGACATTGTACAAGATTAATTATGGACGATGCTGAACTCGATTTTATAATCGCCGATACAACAGAAAAAAACACATTTATAAATCGGAGTAATGCTTATTTGTCAGACGGAACCAAACTAGGTACAATTGTTAGTTATCTTGATGGTGACTCACCGCAGTTTACTCATTTAAGATCATCTATGTTGGCATATGTTTCTATAAATCTACTGTCTATGATAAATAGATTTTCTCGTGATGCTGTCAGAGTCGCAACGGATTCGTTTTATATAAATAAAAAATATACGGATTTGTTAAAACCGCTACTTGGTAATGGTGAATGGGGGTCATGGAGAATAAAACAAGAAAATATACTTAGCTATTCTGAATCTGCCGACGTTGAAATTAAGGAAATATATCACAAAAATAATAAAATATCAAAGTCATCAGCACCATCTGTATACGATCCTGTATCTAGACATAAAACCGTTTATCTTAATGGGTGTGGAGGGTCAGGTAAAACAACGCGCGTGATTAAATTATTCATGAATAATAATTCGGA
>JAECUM010023280.1:0-47483 GCA_016617855.1 Megalonaias nervosa | reverse complement strand
ATATATATATATATATATATATATATATATATATATATATATATATATATATATATATAGAGAGAGAGAGAGAGAGAGAGAGAGAGAGAGAGAGAGAGAGAGAATACTGTCGCTGAAAACTTGTGTTAAAATTTTTAAAAATTCCATATTAAGAAAGACTGAGGTAGTCATGTCACGATTCAAGACATGGTTTAAAATGACTCACCATCTGGAAAACTTTTACCCATGTGCAATTCCCAAGAGGCATTCCACAATGTAAATCATCTCAAATAACAAATGTAGCTAACATCAATTTTAGCTTCAGAGAGTTTCACAAATATGGTCTGCGGAATTATATTTTTGTTAAGGAGCATGTTTAAGTAGAGGCATTTATAATTTGTGTATTAAAAATGTAGAGAAATTTTTTTTAGTAAATCCGAGGATAAAACTGACAAACATTTGCAATATAAAGACAGGCGTATCGCAGTGAGCTGCATATGTTTTAATTGTGACGCTGATTTAGAAGATTTACATCTTGTAAGAATGTGTTGAGACGTTTTCATTACTGGGTCATACAAAGCGAACAATTGCATTTTAAATTCTTGCGACTCTTTTAAGTAGAAAATAAAGAGAAGAAAACAGAACAATATTGCAATATTGAGTAGAACTTATCTGTTAATTATATCCAAAAATGAATATTAAAAATCTAGTCTGCATTTTAGAAAGAGACCGAATCTTCGATTTCTTAAAAATACATGCTTACGGTATTGAATACTGAATGGAGCATCAAGTTCAATGCATCAACAATTTTTTGTATTAAATGAAAACACAAAATAGACAGGTTTTTTTTTAATGTACTGTAAATTCATAAGCTTTCTGTATAAGCTAGAATGCATTTATTTTCTGTAAATATGTGAAATTTACCCTGGAATTTGCTTAAATGTAGAGTGTCCGTTCAGTACGTAGAGTGTAAGAAAAGGATCCCTTACTGGTCCAAAACCTGTGTTTCATTTGAAAAGTAAGGAAACAAACTTGACTTGCCTGTGACTGCCTATTAAACCCATTCATACGTCCCATACAACATTTTAAAAACTTCTATTTGCAAATAATCACAATAAATAAGATTTTTTCTAAATCAACCTATTTTTTCTCTATAAAAAAGCTCTTCTAACGGAAAAATCAACAAACAATTTGGAAGGGAGGTTGTGGGCTAGTTTCTTCCTCTCCGTATACAATTAACAAACAATAACAATAAAAAATATTAAACTTGATCGTATTTAGATGGCTGACAATGTTGTGGAGTAGGACCTGACTTTCATTGATCTAGCTTAGTGTCATTTTGCGTTTATACACACTGTGTTTCTGTGTAAAAGGAAATAGTCATAATGTTCTCAGATCGAACACTATTATACACTGAGTTATAGGAGAGCAAAATAGTAGCAGCGCTTATACATATATACAAAGAGGTTTAAAATTTATAATACTTTATTCGGTTTTACCTTCCTAGATTTAATTCTCCCACTAAAACGACACCCATTTGTCACTTAATAAACACGGGCAAAATGCGTTTGTAACAGTGCTTTACGACGTTGATTGAGTAATGTACTCAGTATGTAATAAAATGTACATTTAAATTTAGTACACTTGTCTGACCTTATTCTACGTCGGTTCATGCTAATACAAACGTTTTTTAAGAATAGATTTATATTTTTTAATTTATCATACGCTGAATGCAATTTGACATATAAAGAGAAACATCGCAACGGTACGAACAGTTATTTAAAGTCTTCAAATGTTTAAAGTTACGAACAGTTATTGTAAAGTCTTCAAGTGTTTAAAGTTACGAACAGTTATTGTAAAGTCTTCAAGTGTTTAAAGTTAAGAACAGTTATTGTAAAGTCTTCAAGTGTTTAAAGTTACGAACAGTTATTGTAAAGTCTTCAAGTCGAGATGGCTAAACCTACTTTCGGAGATTTCATAAATATCATGAAAAGTGATGAAAAATATAAACAACCAGGACGATGACAAAAACAGCCAAGGAGATGGAATAAGTACAAAATACAAAAGAAGGGTTTCAAACTCCATCTGTTCGTTTCGTCCCATCACAATAACATTATTGGCACTTTCTCTGCTCCCAGACGAGAAGAAATGAAAGCCTGGATCAAAAAGATGATGTTGGCAAGCTCTTCTGCAGAAAAAAAAGAAAGAAAGAAAATAATGTAATATACACGTTTCTTATTCTTTTTCTGCTCATTTAATGATTACGTGGGCTCCCTGTCATCTCTTGGAATGTAATATTGATGATCTACCTGGACGAATTGCTCACAAAAACGACATATTTTCTTTCCTGGTCAAAACTGTAACATTTTGTTATTCGTCCAAACAAGACAACTACAAGTGGGGCACACTGTCAATAATTCGCAGTTGTTTTTAGAGATAGATGGTTAAAATTATGCCCTGGAAATGTTTAAAATGCCGACGCTTTCATAGGCGTATGTCCATTGAGGCCTCCACACGATTCTTTAATTCATAAATTTATATAAGGAACTTAATTTACATTTAGCGGATTGGCCATCAGCAGGTATATACATATACATTTGTTTCAAACATTGATGGTGACACGTTTTAAAACATAACGAAAAACAAACCTATCGAATTTACAAACGTTAATAAATACTTAAGATATATACTTACATATACATACCCACATTCCTAAGCACTCAGCATTAAGAGGTTAGTGTTAGAACAGTCGGCCTAGTGTCAGGAAAATGTGACTGTGTGGGTCATCATGATACATGTCTGCGGCATGATGCCCCAGTGCTAGGCATCACTATAAACTGTCACACTGCAGACATCGTAGCAATATGACTGAAAAAGTTCAAAGCTACGTTAAAAATCCAAATCTCTCTCTCTCTCTCTCTCTCTCTCTCTCTCTCTCTCTCTCTCACACACACACACACACACACACACACACACACAGAGTCTGGGAAATAGGGCCAGCGAAACACCAGAGGTCCAGGAACAACATGAGGGTACACTTTTAACGTATCGGATGGAGTCAAGACCTCTTGAATTTTTTGCATATCAGGAATGCCACAGGCAGTCTCTTTCCATATGCCTGCCTACTGTAATAGGATTTTTGCTTCTTATCGTTGTTTGGGTCAATCCAATTTTCGAATGCTCTCCCAAGCACTATTCCAATTTGCGGTTTCGTTCTTGTTGGCATACGTTCGACCCATGACGATTGCTAGGGCTAAACACACCTGGTCTTGGAAAATATTAAGTTTGACGATGCTGTATTTAATACTGCGAATGTTGTCCACCTATAACACTTTTCTACTTTCGCCCCTTTCAGGAGGGGAAACGTGTGTCATGTAAAGTATAGCTTTTCCATCGGTGATCTGAAACTCGTCATTAGATTTCTGAATGTGTTGAATTTTCTTGATAACATTTGAGAGTCAAAACAGCTTGCCATTCTGGTTAGAGATTTGCAGAGAGTCATATGAAATTATATTTAGAGAAGACAACGGACTAGTCCTCCTCTCGAGATGAAGTCAAGATACTTGCTATATCTGTCAGGAGAAAGAAAATTGGGCTCCAGAATGCCCACAACGCCAAAGCAATTGAACTACAGGAGAAATGAAAGACAAAGGTCCAGATACGTGTGAACACTGTCAAGAAAAGGATATTGGTCTTCAGAGTGTCCAAAAATAAAGAGAATAAACAAAAGAGGGAGCAAGAAGAAGAGAGAGGTCTTCATAAACATTACTCTTTCCGTTAAGAAAGCAAAGAAATTCAGACCACGAGAAGAATAAGAAGACGAGGAAGAAACCATGCATAAGAAGAAATTCAAAAATAGAGACAGACTGTGAAAAAAAGAAGAAAATGGATTTTTGTGATGTGTTGTGAACATTTCATTGTGGTTCAAAAGAGATATTACACCAAAGAAAAAGTAAGTTTCTCTTTGTGGTGATTTTTTAAACTTTGGTTAAATTCTCACATACTCACACACGCACAACATTAAATCATGAGTAAAGGGATTTTGGGTAGTCTGTATGAATTATTGGATGTTGTAGATGGTGTGACGGATAGTATATTTATTTGATTACGCGTAGTTTGTTTGAACCCTTTCCGTTTAGTATGATATTGGCGTGTGGAAACTACACAAAGCTTTGAATTGTGTGGAAGGAGTATTGGATGGTGTAGATGGCATAATTGATAGTGTGTTTTTGGATTTCAACCCTTCCAGTTTAGTCTTATAGTGGGCATAGGGACGCTTGACAAAAGTTGTCGTTATGTTGTATATAGGGTTTCTAGATTGTTGTGAAAAACTGGTTTCTGGATTGTATGTTGGATTTTCATGAAAAAGTAGGTGCTGGATAATATATGTGTTTGGATTGTATCTAAAAATGTTACCATTACCCTTCTCGTTTGTCCCCACAAACGCTTCTTTGGTTAGAAACCCCTTTGCTCCATAAACCCTTTGACCCAATCAACCAAAATACTTATGTTCCTATAAAACATTCTTGCCAATAAAACTTTTTCTCCATAAATCCTTTATCCCTATAAACCCCTTCCCATGTTAAACCTTTGGACAAAATTAACACGAGATTTCTCGTATGAACCCCAAGTGTCATTTTTGACCCTTAAGTTCTACATATTACTACTAGTACTGAGGTAAACTCTAACAATGTTACCATGTCACCCCAGTTGAAGTCAGCCACTTAAAACGATGTTTCCATTTGATATTATAAACACTTTTGACCCCATATCGCCTCCCACATGTTAAACCTACGGAGAAATTTAACATATGATTTCTCGTAATTCTCCCAGAGACTCCCACCATATAAAATAGAAGAGTTAATGTTATTCTTATAGCTGCCCCAAAATTACCCATGTAGCTACTATTTTCCAGCAAAACCATATACCTATATTGAAACCAGTGAAAGAGTTCTTTCGGTCCTCCTTCCCGGTACTTCCGGTACACTCGTTTCCGTCTCCAGCCCTCCTTTCTCGCACAACCGCCTATCTCTACGTGCCCTCCACGTCTTCTCTCTAATCTTCGGGTGTCGTCCGATACTGCCCGGAAAGCTTCCTGTGAATTAGAAGGGACTTACAATGGTGCCTCCTTGTTCGAACACAGGAGAATTAATACACTCTCATTGATCTTTCATCAGCATAATGGCAATTAAATCATTAGGTCAACTCATACACTCACATCTAAATATTCCACACACGCTTGTTCTATAAGGCTATAGATGGTTTTCCGTTGAGCAGAATTTCCCATCATTCCAGGCGACAGTCGCCATACTGAATAGCGGAAACACTGTAGTCTGCAGTCATCGATATTTGTCCATGTCTCCTCGTTGATATTACTATCAATGGATAAAGAGAAGGAAGATAACTCTCGGGTTGAGAGGAAATTGTATTGAAATACGTTGGATAAAGCTTCTAAGGACAGATATACGGAAACAATTCAGAGACCGGAAGACAAGGACCCGTACGAGATAGAGAAAAACGAATGGAGTACAGATTTATCATCATGGTCAGAGGTCACATATCCCGACATTGTGAACTATTTAGAATATATGCAGAGTGCCTACACTTTACAAGAACTTAGAGCTTATAAATCTTTGGAAGCATATACTTTTTTGTTTGTGGCTGGGTTGTGGATGTTGGGCAAGTCACTATCAATTGCTGGTGTGTTGTGGCAGGAAAGGTAAAACACTCCCAGAGGATAAATAACACCTGTTTACAACCGTGGATAATTTGCGAGAAGAATGGAACAATTATTTCTGGTCATTGTACATATATGGCAGGTCTAGGAGAAGTCTGCTCTCACATCGGGGCACTTCTGTTTGCAGTGGAGGCTGCTGTAAAACTACGAAATTCTAAGACAGTAACAGAAGAAAAATCTTACTGGTTGCCCTGTCCTGTCCAAAAGGTCAGTACTTGTGAACGCTAAAACGTGAAAAGCAACTTAATATTCTTATGTCAATTAAGTTTTTCCCAAAACTCAGTAAAAGGTCCATTAACCAATCCACTTGGCATGAACTTGAGAGATTGATAAACATGTTCAAGCTTTCTAACAATACAGTTCTATTTATGACACATTTTCGCTCCTAACAAAATAATTAAAAATAAAGTATAATGAAATGCTTACACTGACAAAGTAAACAATCAGCAACATTTTTACACATACTTGGAACAAAATATTCATTAAGAATACTAAACAATGACAGCATATAATACAATCCATGTGAAATGACGATTGTTTATTTCTTATCTTTGAATTTAAATGTGGCTTAAATTTACACTCATATATTTTAATTTGTCTTCAGGTTCAATTCAAGACCATCCAGAAGATTGACTTCACTTCAGCTCGAACAAAAAAAAAAGCTACTAGACAAAGCAGTCTCTGGGATTCAAACAATGCCTTTTGAATAAGAAGAAAAAGCTACCCATTGTAACAGAACCAACAAGTGAAGAACTGTCAGAATGATTTGCATCACTTGATTTGATAGGTAACAGACCTGTATTTTTGTCTCTTGTGTCAGGGTATGCACACAAGTATAGACCAAAAAGCCTTGGGTAAAAAATATCCCAAAGTCCTAACTGAACTTTATCAGGAAGAATTTCTTAATGCGAGAAAGGAAGATTTAATGCAATGCTGTGAAGAAATGCTTCAGACTATGTGTGACACCAGAAGAAAGTACCAATTGTGAGAAGGACACCAGAGGTCAAAGCAATAATAAACAGTGGTTTAACTTCAGGGCTGGTAGGGTGACTGCTTCAAGAATCAAATCTGTATGCCATACATCAACCGACAATCCATCAAAAAGTCTGATTAGGCAGATTTGTTACCCATCTGCGAAAGGATTCACTTCAGAACAGACAGAATGGGGATGTAACCATGAAAAGACTGCAAAAAGCTTATACATTGAAACCACGAGGAACAACCATGAGAATTTTAGTTCGCGTGAGAGTGGACTCGTCATTAATCCCTCTTATCCATTTATTGGAGCAACACCAGATGGTGTAGCATCATGTGATTGCTGCGGTGAAATGTTTGTAGAGATTAAGTGTCCATTTTGTGCAAAAGATTCTCCTGTTTCAGATTCTGTTGATTGTTTAGAGGCTTTAGATGGACAACTTAAACTTAAAACAACACACGTCTACTATTACCAGATTCAGTGTCAGTTGCTTCTTTGTGATAAGGAATATTGTGATTTTATAGTATGGACAAATGTTGACACTTTTCTACAAAGAATTTCATTTGATGCTGATTTCTGTCAGATCATGGTGAAAAAATCCAAGACTTTTTTCAGTCAGTAATTTTACCAGAGTTGGTGGGTAAATCCTATTCCAGACCCATGGCCAATACAGAGTCATCAGATATAGTACAGGGCAACAATCAAGCAACAAACTTGAATACCACTAAAGCACAGAACTTGATATGTGTATGTCAAGAGGTCTATGTTGAAGATGAAGATGTAATTGGCTGTGACAACAGTAACTGCCCATATGTTTGGCTACACTTCAAACGTGTAAAGCTTAAGAGAGTTCCAAATGGAGATTGGTATGCCCAGTTTGCAGAAAACTGCCACAATTGAAGAGAAAATTTTTTTTCCAAATTTGTTGCGGATAGATAGATAATTTTTTTCAGAATTGTATAAACAAGGCAGAATGTTACCTGACAATATCTGAGCTGCTGCAGGGCAAAGGACTGATAAATTATGGTATCAAAGGTGTTAGAGTAGATAAATCATGCTTTGATTATTGTGTATTCATTAATGGAAAATTTCTTCATATTGAAATTCAAAGAAAAATATTTTCATTATATAAACTTGTTTTATTGAAAAGGTTCCCGACATCAGTACTTCTTCCCCACACATATATTAAAGCTATGTTAAAATTCCAGATATCTCTCTCTCTCTCTCTCTCTCTCACACACACACACACACACACACACACACACACACACACACACACTAAAGCATTCAAAGTTATGTCCAGAAAAAGTCTATACTAGCTTCATTTTGACCTTTGAGGGACCAAGGCTGAAATTTCCATGCAGCTCTCTGCCAGTCAAGATGTATTCTTCAGCACTGTTGATGAACTAGAATTATGGCCAATAAAGGGTGAAAAGATGGAAACTTGTAAACAATATGTAACCTTGAGTGACTGAGAGGAAAGAAATAGTGTGATATACAAGATAAATGCAATATATTTCTCACATTTGTTTTATTTACTAGTCAAAAGGCACAACTGATTCACATAAATTGGTCAATGCACAACATACTGTCACATTTGTATCAATTGTTGGAGTTGTCACGTCTGCAATGGAGATAGTCAACTGGTATTGTACTTTGTAAAATGGTGTACTTGTTTCTGATAAGACCAATTACTCTTTCCACGTGTATGCTGTTGTGTTAAATTTTCCTTGTTGCCTCTAACTCGACTGGTGATAGCTGAGTTTTTCCTTTTGTGAAAGCAGGTATTTTCACTTCTGCACACATTAGTCCCACACTTTCTTTAATGTCGAATCCCCCTATCGGCAAGTACTAAATCTCCTGGCACAAGTTTTTCTTTTAATAGACCACAGTTCTCAGCTATATATTTATCCGATACTCTTCCACCCCCTCCACTAGAGAGAAAAGAAACTGCACCCTGTGGTGTAATTCCAGTCAGAAATTTCACTGTGTTGTGGTGTTTGTAATTTGACCAGGTTTCTGCTCTTGCCAATAAATTGGATGGTCTCTCAATAAATACCGCAAAGCAGTCAATCACTATTGATACTCGGACACCAAAATGTTTTCTGAATTCCATTGTCATTGACATCTGTTTCTCTCTCTCTCTCTCTCTCTCTGGCCACATAATCAAAGATTTCATCTTAATATCCGTTGTTTTCACGTGACGTCACAAAACGTGTGTACTTGCATATCCGCCATTTTGAGTCTCAAACCAGTGCTTAACAACGTTGTTCTTCCCACATAAGTCTCATATTGTGCGTAAGGATATAATAATACATCACATTCTGTTGTGCATGTCAACCGCACGAGACCAAATGCTTGACTTTTCCCTTTTTCCTTCAAGAAAACATTGACATTTAAACCGTCTTTGTTAATCTTTCATTAACAAATAGATTAATCACTAAACAGACGCATAAACAAATGGATACACAGACAAATAGAAACATGTAATGATTTTCGATTTACATGGGCTGAAATCAATCATTTAGTTATAGTTCAAGTTAAAAAAAACAATCGTTAATATATAATTTCATATTCCTAAAAGCATTTCAAGAATAATCGGTTTTGATGTTCTGTACAAAGTCATGCTCCGTTAGGCAAATGTTTCGTTTTAATACACTAAAGATGAAACTTCTTTGAACGGTTATCGCTTACATTCAGTATCATCCTACGTCCATCATCTCCACCACAAATACAATATTTGACCGTACTTATTAAAACTGGTTTGTCAGCTGTCTTTGGCACAATCACATGTTTTCGCGAAAAGTATTTGTTCATTAAAGTTCTGGCATAATACACATGCTACGAACTTTTATTTCTGTAACTGTTATTGTATCCCGAAGATAATTGTCCGGAAATACTCTTTCAAGGTGACAAGCTTAGGGACATCATACAAAATATTTTTAAAAAAGACAATATTGACAGTCATATAAAAAAATAACTGCAGTTATATTTGATAGCAATATGCTCCATTACGGTTCAACTTCACTTTTCTGTCTTTCGATATAAACCAGGGAGCTTATAGTTTTATTTTTATTTCGGTGCTATAGGGGCACATAATTTCAAGCATAATCCATGTATCATTACGATTAAGTAAACATCCTTATCGATAATTAAATCAGATTTTTATCTTGAATATACGTGATAACTCGTGTTGATAAAGGTTTGTTAGAGACTCAAAATGGCGGCGCAAGGTACGCGCACTTTGCATTGTGGGTATTTGCGTACACAATCGTGACGTCTGTGAAAACAATCCATACATAATATGAATAATGTCTGAAAATGCTTTGCTTGCGCTGCTGGGAGAAATGTGAAATCTGTACCCAAGGTCCTGCAAACAGAGATTTAGTATAAACTTCGTTACTACCAACATGAACTTTTCAAACTTACTTAGAGCACTTTTAGAAGTCTCGGGAATACTTGAAGACAGAAACTGGAAAAGTGCCATCAGTACAGTGTAATTTAGTCCTGTAAAGTGTTTGACTTTCTCTGGATCATGTTGTAACGACTCCGGTGAAATCCTAGTTTTATTCAGCTTCTCTTTCAATGCCATATTCTCCAAATGCAAACGATTCAGCTCATCACGCATCTGACTTGTGATGTCAGGTTCATTCTGCAGCTGTTCTCTAAATGGCCTTTCAAGAGAACCTTTCAGGAGAAATGAACACCGAGGAGCATTATCTGTTTCTTTGTCTGAACCTGGTATACAATGTAAATCATTTAATTGCAGTTGGTTTTGCAAATCTATTAATGCTTCAGCAGCTGCATGCTGAGCCTTTCTTTCTTTTCTCAATTTAACTCTTGCATACCGCTTAACATTTGCTTGAGAGGTTTCTGTGTCTGCTGTTGCTGGTCCCAGTCTTAAGGAGGGTACCCAATCTGGATTTGTACAATCCTACAGGTCAGCCTTATTATCTGAACTAATAATACGGTGCATACAGTACATGTACATTTTGATAACAAAATTTGTATTTCTGATCTTAAACAAATACATTTAAAAGCTTTAACCTGCTTGGTTATTTATCTGGTTCTGCCACATGTTCATTACTAACTGATTAATCGAGACAATTTTGGGGAATTTTAAGGTACTAATATGACTGATTAAAATATGCATTAACTTTGTCATTGCATCATTTTGATCAATCACAGATGTACATACATTAAATATGTAAGAACTGTTACAAGTTAGTGCAATTGAAACATATAGAGTTTACTGATTACAAACATTAATATTTTTCTTTCACCACAACATTTCTCTCTCTCTCTCTCTCTCTCTCTCTCTCTCTCTCTCTCTCTCTATTAGCCGTGGCCAAAGCCAGGGCTGTGTTAACCTATGATGAAAACAAATCATTTTTTGTGCAATAATAGTTTGCAAGCAATGATACATTTTCCTGTACCTACCAGTTATAAAATGATCCGAGCACACCTTATGATGTCGTTTAGATGGGTCTATCCTTCGCGACTGATCCGGGCTAGCCAAAGTGCACGTCTCTCGGTTGATAACTATTCTGTTTTTGGTCCCTGATTATAAATGACTCTTGGAATGTCAAAGAAGTGCCGTTTAACGCTTTTTTTTATCAGCTCGGTTTGTGCAACCCCAAACAACACACGAGTTCACCATTGTTAACGCGATTTCGTCTTTTCACTACACAAGCTCGCCATACATCATGGCGGACTGCGGAATTCTGGATAGTTGTGTGACGTCATCAGAAAAAACATCTATAACAACAACAATAATATCACGACTTCTGATGCATGAATACATATCTCTAATTCTCTATATAGTAAACCATCAACATCAACAATATTCGTACGCGCTTCCTACCTTACAAATCATAAAGGACACATACAAATATAAATACCTAATTATACATGCACTAGGCCAACAAAGCCTAACTCTGCACAATCCACAACTATATATTTTAAATACAACCAAGTACAGGTTCTAATACTAGTATTAAATTCAGTTCTGCACCACGATGCAACATCGTAGCAGATTACATCATTACACCATCCACTTCGATTTTATCCTAATAACTACATACATTAATCTTGAATACTACTAATTCGCTATATATTACATCACGACATGTTGATAATTCAGCTATACATGGAAGACTAAATTTCTACTAAAGTAATTGCACATAATAACATATAAATCTTACGACACCTAGTTAGGAAAGTGAAACAGATTCAGGCGAAGATATTTTACCTCAGAAGCCTTTGTTCCAATCTCGTTCGAAATTCCTAGAACTAACTTTCCGCCCTTTTAATTTTTTTTTTTTTTTTTTTTTTTTTTTAAATGGAGGGTGCTCTCCCTGGTTGATCTTTTCAGACCATTTAGGGAGGCCCTCCTGCCCTACATGTATTGAGTGTGCTATATTATATCTTTGGTTTTTTTTAACGATTTCTATTTCTGTTAATGTTTGTATAATGTGTTATATATATATATATATATATATATATATATATATATATATATATATATATATATATATATATATATATATTTTATTTTTTTTAAATTCCATTCAAAATCTTCGAGGTATTCGTCTGCTTGCAATTCAAAGAAATATTTTTCCATCATTTTGGTTTCTTCTTCTTCTTGTTCTTCTTTCTTTTTCCTCCTTTTCTCTCTCCTTTTGCCCCTTTCTGTTTCCCTTTCTTGTTCTGTTGTTATTGTTGCTGTAGGATTAGTTGTTTGGATTCCTGTTTTTAGTTTCCCTGACATTGTTGTTACTGTAGTTTTTTATTCCTGTTTGTGGGCTTGTTGATTATATTTCTGATTTGTTTCCGTTGCATAATTTCTCTTTTTTATTTTGTTGTCTTTGTTGTTGTTGTTGTTGACTTTGTCCTGTTTGTTGTTGTTGTTCTTTTATTGCTGTTGCTGTCAAATTGGTTCGTAGGATTTCTGCTGTTAGTGTCTCTGTTTCTGTTGTTATTGGGACTTGTTGATTTTATTTCCTGTTTTTTATTTTCTTGTATTCTTGTTTGTTTCTGATTGATTTCTCTTTGTTACTCTATTTCCTGTAGATTGTTCTCCTTTCTTTATTCTTGTTGTTGTTGACTTTGTTGTTGCTGATTCTGCCTTTGTCCTGTTTGTTGTTGTTGTTCTTTTGTTGCTGTTGCTGTCAAAAGTGTTCGTTGGATTTCTGCTGTTAGTACCTCTGTTGTTATTTGGACTTGTAGATTTTGTTTCCCCTGTTGTTTATTTTCCTGTTCTCTTATTTGTCCCTGGTTGTTTTTCTCCATTAGTTTGTTGTTCTATTTCTGTTAATGTTTCATTGTTTCCCTATCTTTTTTCTTGTTGTAGTTGTTGACTCTGTTGTTATTTTTGCCCTATTGTTTGTTGTTGTTGTTGCTTTCCTTGTCTGTTTTGGAATTGGTTTCTCCAAGCTGTTGTTTATGTTGATTGTGTTGCCTTTATTGGTCTCACTGGGTTCAGGTTGGTTTTGTGAGTTTTTTGGACATTTATGAGGGGTATGGCCTGTTTGTCCACAACGGTTACATTTTCTCTGGTATATGCAACCCTTGTACCATGATTTTGTAAGGAAGCCATTTAAAAAGAAGGCTGTTTTTACTTCTGTCAATTTGGTCTTTTCCATTTCTAGTATTCGTATTCCATTGAAGATTTTGGTTAAAGGAATTGTATCTAGTCTTGATGATATCACCTTTATTTTCAGTTTTTCTTCAAACTTCTCAACGGTAGCATGTAGTAGTATTTCCAGTGGGATGTCTGACAGATGTAGTTCAGCCGACTGTTTTTTATTTTCTTCAATATGGGTGCTGGCTTTCTTACTGTCACAGTCTCCCCTGATATTGTCATTTCTCCATATGGTAGTACTGGTAGGTTCCCTCTGGGTCTTAGTATATAGCCTTTGTAGCCGTTTGGGTTGATGGAGTAAATCTTTGGTATGTATTCCGGATCTTTAACTTTTATTGCAATCATTACCGAACTTAAACTCGGTACTCTTTCCCTTGCTATTTTTGATGTGTCTATCTCTTGTGTTCCTTCTTGGTATTCACATTCCAAGAAAGATCCTTCTTCTGTCTCTATTCGCTTTGTTTTGAAGTATTTCTCTAAATCTTTCACTGCTTTTCCAGCCCTCTGGATCGCCATTTTCTCTCGTGCAGTTTGTGCCTCTCGTGAATTGTTTTCACTGTTTTCACTGTCCATTTTGTAGAAATTTTCTATATTGTTTGTATTATTATAGTCATAGTTTTTAGTCCATGATTCTATAATTCCATTTCGATGTGGTAGTGTTCCATTTCAATGTCTGCTTTGTCCTGGCCATTTGTAAGATTGAATTCGCAAAGACTTGACTTGTCAAACAGGAGTTTCAGAATCCGGTACATCCAAGCCAAAAAGTGATACCCTTTTTCGATTTCACTAGATTGATATAATGTATGTTTCGTTCATTTCGCTCGTTCTGTTTAATACCATGCATACTACCATGCTTAATACCATGCATATCACCATACATTAGTAATTGACTGAATCAAGCGGGTAAAAACGGAAGATGCGTCATGGGTCATCAGATGGCTACTGTTTTCCACATTGGAAGACCTGGACTTGACAGATGATTTCACATTGCTTTCCCACACTCACCAGCAAATGCAAGATAAGACATAACGCCTCTACACCTTTGCACAACAGGTAGGAATGGGAAAAAGTCAGAAGATAGGTTATATGTCTAAGTATAGACTCACCAACACCAATCAGGATAGATGATGTAGACTTACCCTACACTCACAGTTTTACATACCTGGGCATCAGCATCCGACAAGATGGAGGCACTAAGAACGACATCCAGATCAGACTAAGCAAGGCCAGAAATGTATTCTGAAGTATGAACTGTGTATAGAGATCAGCACAGTATGGTACTCGCACCAAGCATTTGCTGTACCAAAGCTGTGTCTTATCAACGCTACTATATGGTTCGGAGTCCTGGCGAATGACAGAATGCGACCTTGCCAAGCTCTCGTCTTTCCACACCACTAACCTTCGCAGGATGCTTCATATCTTTTGGCCGAGGACAATTTCCAACCATGATCTGCTTGTGCGATGTCACCAAGAAAACATGGCCACTATCATCATGAGAAGACGATGGAGATAGATCGGACAAGTGAGGAGAAAGGAGGCAGAAACAGTGTTAAGGACAGCACCGCACTGGACACCTGAGGGACAATGGAAGCGTGGGAGGCCTAAGACAAAATGGCGTTGTACTGATGAGACTGAGATGAAGACGCTTCACCGCAGCTGGGGCACACTAGAGAAAGTTATCAAAGACAGACAGACGTAGAAGAGCTTCGTTGCTTCCCTACAAGCCAGTGAGACTTAACGGGTAGTAAGTAAGTAATTAAGTAAGTAAGTAAGCATACCATGCATACTACCATGCTTAATACCATGCATACTACCATGCTTAATATCATGTATATTACCATGCATACTACCATGGTTATAATACCAAACACACTACCATGCGTAATATCATGCTTACTATCATACATAACACCATGGTTATAATACCAATCTTACTACCATACTTAATACTATGATTACGACCATGCTTAATATCATGTTTACTGCTATGCTTAATACCATGCATGCTGTTACGCGCCTCCTACGGTATTATGTCTAATACCGGAGAAGGTGGACAGTTAAAATTTAAATAGCCCCGAGCCCCAGTCAGCAATGCCGACGGTCTAGGTGTATAAATGCCTCAAGGTGAAAGGTATACCAATTTAATAAAATATATAAAATGTATTCAATAATTTCATTGACAAATTTCTCAATCGCCATTTCTTTCGAACAAATACAATCAATGACCTATTCACAGTTGCCAGTTACTATTCCATCATTTGAAATTAAAGGTCTTAAGTGAGAGTGTTTCCCTTCGGTGTTGTCTCTGTTACTCATCTGTCAATCACTGTCCGCCTCTTGTTTCTCTTTGGTACTTCCGGTAGCCTCGACTACGTGCTCTCCTACCACTTCCGGATCTGTCCTTCCGACACTTCCGGTACTCTCTATCACGTGCTCCTTCAGGCACTGCGCCTCCACACAAACTGCTGACGTCACAATAACGCATATTACGTGCTCTCCACGTCCCTTCCCCCTCTCCGATCCTCGGATGTCGACTCTAACATCCACCCGGAAAGCTTCCTCAAATAGCCTTTGTTCGCAAATCCAAACCTACAACTTCACTAGAATTCCTTCCCGCCTATTAACGAGCGCACAACTCGGAGTACAGTCTTATGCCTCTCAACTTCTCTATGATCTACACCTGGTGAGGTTCCCACATGTACTGATTGAAAAATAGATTTAATCCGAACATAAGCGGTTGCTTATTGAGACTCTACCCTAGATTTGAATCTCTCAGTTTGATTGGATACGGTCAGGTCTCTTGGAAAACTTCCCTGGGGTAATTTAACACTTACTTGTTTCTCTCGGGTTTCCTGTCCCCGAAGCCCGAAATTGCTCTAAGCCGGTCGTGACATCACTGACTCATTGCAAAACAAATATAGGAGTCTCTAACTCGTCGTCCAGGTTGTAGAATTCCCTTTGAAATTATCGCGGACGGGAAAACAACAGACAGGCAGTTTTTTTGTGTCCAAAATTGGGTCTATTATCGTAATCTTACATAATACACACTGACATTATCCCAGGTGCTTGTAACTACGATTTAATCATAAGAAGATATGTGCATACAGGAAGCATGAAGCATCAAATTTTCCCCACAACGTGACACATACTACCTTGCTTAAAACCATGCATACTGGTAGGCCCCGAGTGGCCGAGTGGTCTAAAGTACTCACCGTTCCGGATCACTGCCATCTCACCTCTGTCTGCGTGGGTTCGAATCTCAGACTCGGCTAACATGGGTACGTGAGAAAGCTTGCCAGTAGCTTCTCGTGGGTCGGTGGTTCTTTCCGGGATTTTCCAGGGTTCTTCCTCCACCAGTTGTACTGGCCGCCATGTATAGCATATCTTGTGCTGAAAAATGGCGTTAAACCCTACAACAACAACAACAAAAACAACCATGCATACTACCATGCTTATAACATCAAAGCATACTATCATGCTTAATACCATGCGTACCACCATGCTTATAATACCATGCATACTACCATTCTTATAATACCATGCATACTACCATGCTTATTACTATGCAACATACCATGCTTAATACCATGCATACTACCATGCCTGCAACACTTTACCCTAAGATGATTAATTAATGTAAGATGAAAAGTGACAGTAGCTGTATAATTCATATTTGTTTAGACAAATACCCAGAAAAAGAAAAGTACGATTTAAAATCTTGCAGAACTATACAGCAGGGGAGTTTATGTCCCAGAACCATTCTACCCTGAAGCTGCAAATTGGTAAAAAAGAGACTTGATCAAAGTCAGTCATTCACAAATTCTTCTAATAAAAATATTGTGTTTTTCAATCATGCATGAAAAGGTCAGTTTTGGCTATTTTGACGAGCATATTTTGTGACGCCGATAGTACTTCAAATGTTTTAGAATCGCACCCGCTGCTTCAACATGTGTTAAAAAATTTTATTTGTAGTTATTTTGTGTTTAATTTATGTACTTTGTAAGTGACGATAAACGAATAAAGATCACATACATTTTGCTGTGTGAAAACATAGCACAAGAGAAAACTTTGATCCCCTGTGTTCAGACTCTTTCCTCGTGACCCGGCAAACGTAGACTTACAGCGAACAGCGTATCATCGCTAAATTATCAGGTTCATAGAGTACAAATAAATCTACCGTTACTGATTGTGTCTGTAAGTGCAAGTGGCCTTTGTTTTAGGGGTGGTTGGAAGGAAAAGTTCTACTTTAGTTTCAGGTATTCACTATCTTAAACCAAATCTCCAGTAGTCTTGTCACTCTCATAGGCAATCGAGTTGTCCAATATCGAAATGTATGTCATGTGACTGCCGTGTTCAGAAGATGCACATCTACATTTATGTAGTGTATTGGAATTACATACAATATCTAGCTGTAGGTCAATGTGACAGACATACATTATTTGTTACTGTGTGAATTAATGACTTAATTCTATACTTTTGATCACTCATTCTTTTCTCTGACAAGCACAATACCCGATGTGTATGTAATACAGCTTTTCTGCTTCTGAAACTTGAGCATAATTTCACTTACCCTAACTTTTGTCTCAAAATCAGGATTTATTTTCATCGTCCGAATTCTCTATACAGATGAAATTTTATATAAGATTCACCAACTTTTCCATGAAAGAAACTGATATACTGAGAAAAGGAAAACCATCATAAATGTGGAACATAAGGAACTTTGGTTATGTCATTAGCGTAAATAACAGAATGTTGATCGGTATATTACTGAACAATATTGTATAACAAGCATATATACACATATATGCATTACATACATATATACATGCACGCAGGCATACACACAAACACATCCATCCATCCATCAATCCATCCATATGTCCATATATACAATGTGAATTGTCATGTACTGACCGAGCATTCAGCAACAAGATATAAATGATCACGTGATACTGATCAGAAATATTTCTCACATCGGTAAATTCTGCGGACTACTTTTGGTTCCCACTTTCGAGATCATTTTATGTGAAGCGTTATCTATGACAACGCATTGCACCATATTAATAACAAGCCCCCCCCCCCCATTGATTTCCGATCAAATTTGCTGTGACCCGATCAAAATTGCCTATTAGAAGCTACAAAATGTAATCGCATGGTCTTTCCTGCACTCCAACACTCACCCATTTTGCCAAGGAAAGCATCTGGCAGGCTTTACAAGCCAATATACATTCAGAAATTATTGCAGTGTTCTACCAGCTGGTATTAAAGGTCAGGGTCATTTGAAAAGCAGGGATCTAAGTAAACGTGCACACAATTTTTGCGCTTGAAAGATCGAGATGCGCAGAAAGCAAGAACAAAGAATGCTAAAACACTACGTGCAATACGCAAGCGTAATGTTGAAAACAAAAACGAGTAGCCTGGTTTAAACAATAACAACCAAGTATACAAAAGAAAATTTAATAAAATGATCATACCAACTTCTTAATGTCACTGCCATGACCCACTCTGACACTCTACCCTATAATACAATATAAGAGTCCACGACTCTTGGCTGGCAGAGACGGGGCTAATTATTTTGGAGTAGTGTTAAGAGGGCAATGAAATAAAACTGCGAGCTATCTACATTCGAATGCTTTGTTCATGAAATCCGCGACCGCTCCGGTGGCCTAGTGGTTAGAGCGTCCGCCTCGGATGCGGGAGGTCGTGGGTTCGATCCCCGGTCGAGTCATACCAAAGACTTACAAAAATGGTACTAACAGCTGCCTCGCTTGGCGCTCAGCATTAAGAGGTTAGTGTTAGGACTGGTCGGCCTGGTGTCAGGATAATGTGACTGGGTGGGACATCATGCTACATGTCTGCGGCATGATGCCCCAGTGCTAGACATCACTATAAACTGCCACACTGCAGACATCGTAGCGATATGACTGAAAAACTGTTAAAACTACGTTAAAAATCATAATCACATCACATCACATCACATGAAATCCGCCGATACGATGACAGAAAGGAAGAAAATTGGAATTATAAAGGTTAACTGATCATGGCTGTGTATTTATCGATGTGTAAATTGTTACCGAATCGCTCACAAACTTACTTTGTGAGTGATTAGGTAATAATTTACACATCCATAAATACCCAACCATAATCATTTCATTCTATAGTAGTAAATACGGTAAAGGTAAAGATCGCTAAAACGTATGAAGATAAACCCTTACGAATACAAATTAAACACGTATTTCTATTAGATAAGTAATTAGAGGCAAAGATGTGGAAGATTCTATAAAAAGAATACGCTAGTTGAATACGTCTACTCCTCAAAATTTTAAACACAATAGTAGACTTTGCCATTTTCTGCCGGTTTATTGGAAGTTCTCAAGCAGGGGTGTTATTGATTTGATTTGTTGCCAGGATATTTCTTTTAATATCTTGGTTGCATCTAATCTCTGATTTTATTCTTTATTAGCAAACGAGAATGTCTGGATTTTATTGTTTATTAGCAAATGAGAATGTCTGGATTTGATTGCTTATTAGCAAATGAGAATGTCTGGATTTTTTAAAATTGTTTATTAGCAAATGAGAATTTCTGGATTTTATTGTTTATTAGCAAATGAAAATGTCTAGATTTTATTGTTTATTAGCAAATGAGAATGTACGTTTACCTAATAGTGTTGCATTATGAGCGACACTTGATTTTCACACATGTATGTTCGGTCTTCAATAAACGTTTGTTCTAATTGGCACTTTGCAATGTCATATCTTTATGTAACTCAGTGCTTGGTAATCATTACCTGACTTTCCACAATACACACTATGTAATCAATACTCTTACATTACGTAAACTTGAGAGAAAAGACTATGCAATATATTACGTTTGTCTAGACAGGTGTTGTAAAGTTTCACACAGACATTAGATTGTGCCAGACGTTTTGACATTGGCATACCTTTGAATGCCTTATTAATTGTTCAAACAAGACGAAAATTAATATGCTTACAAAGTTCCCATACGGTAGATAAAATTTTATGCTACATGGATTCAATCCACATTAGTGCATTGCAATTTTAGACCGAATAGTTTACCATTTATTTCAAACAGATTTCAGAAAATCTGTAAAAGGAATGTTTTAATGCTTCTGATGACAAATCTCTCCAACAACATAAAACCAACCCTGTTTTTGGATTTGTAATGACTTTAGAGAATCACTGGGGATCAATCAAGTTACCTTTACAAATCAGACATTATCTATACCTGATGGGTTATCCTAGGGATTACATCAATGATAGATTTGGAAACAGCTATTTGAAGGAATATATTTTTTTACTTTCTCATTTCTTCAGATATCTTAGTTCCAAAGGCGTGAAATATCTTTTAAGTTTTAAAATTTATGTCATTTAAAACAATTTTTTTAAAGTGTTAAGTTCGTTTCCCGTGTGGAAAACGTTTGTGACTGTGGAAGAGACGGTTTAGCAAACTGTACGTTGTCATCAAACACAACGATATTTACACACTTCGAAAACATATCATTCTAACAGCACCTAAGTAAAATTGTCGATATTTATCAATGATGAATCTTGAAAAACAAAACAGAATCAGCTTTAATGTATAAAAGACAAATTCTTTTCTTTTCCAAGCTAGCACAAACACGATTTTTTTTCTGGCTGATTAAACTATTCCTCCTAAAATACTATAAAACGAAACTTTATCATACACCAGTTATGCCGAGTTTTTTCACTCATTCAACATACTAGTAAAAATGAAATGTCCTTTGGATCTACAATTTGTACAAGTCAATACATCACTACTGGTTATAGATGCTGTCTGTATACATAGAACAAAATTTATATAAAGGATTTCTCCTTAAATACGGATCTAATGTAAGTTTTCGCTTCAGATGTATTTTTTCGGGGGTGGGTGGGGTGATTTTATAGTAAAAAACATGTTAATATATGAACGTTCAATAGAAGGAATCATCTGAATAATTAGGAACATCTTTTATTCCACATCCTATTCGACAAATCATATTGGATATGCTGTTAGGATGGCAGGCAGGCAGCCAAACGGAAACAGAGGTGGAGGAGGGTTGGACGGTTGGGAGAGACAGATAGGCAAAGAGACATACATATAAATTATATAATACTAATAATAACCGTTTTTATTGGGTCTTTAATATCGTTATGATAACCAGAAATGCATCATTAACAATTATTTAGAACAAATGTACAGAATGAAATCGAACAGAAATGACGTAGCAGTAAATTCCCAATCAAAACACTGGACTGGAAATTCATAGATAATGAATGGTATTTTTGCTGCAATGAGTATTCATAGATCCTTATTATCAATCAACAGTAAATTCAAACCGAATCATATGCAGTGTGCACGAGGACTAGGGACCTAATTATCTCTTTCTTGAAAGACTATGATGCGAACAACTTTCCAGAGTATATAAATAAACTGTATACATATCACTGAAAAAGAAAACAAAAACTTGAATACATATGCCTGTGACAGGATAAGAACGCCGATCCACTGATATTGAGCCGAATACACTCGATTACCATTTACAGGTAGCCACGTATTTTTACTGAGTATACCGATGTATAGATCAGAAAGTATACACGATTTTTAAAAAGCATTTAGAGACGAATTAGAAACAAAAATGAATGTCGGTGCACATTATTTGCAATATCAATTGGCCAATAAAGTACCGATAGCAGCTCCGACTCATGGGTGTAATGTACGAATCAACAGCTCCAGAGAAATGGCGACAATGTGCATCTTTCCGCTCGTCCCTAATCGATTTTTCAGCGAAAACGACTGGCAAAGTCAAAACTTCAATTTCTTTCCACGATTAGAGACATAATCTTTTACATACAATGCGCATACAATTTGCCTTCAACTCAATCAGCGCACGTTCGCAACGATCGACCCTCTTACAAAATATTGCTTTACATAAGAAACTCAGACAATATATCAGTCCGCATATGGACGTTACTGGTTTTCATAAATAAGAATAAATATTCGTCGGATCTTATGTACGGATTAAGACGAGTAGTAACATTGAGCTGAATGACAAGAGCAGCTGAACCGAATGCAATCCGTCCACTAATCATCCTGGCCGACAGTCCCAGTGGTCAAGGTTTTGTTATGTTTCCGCTTCCTCCCTCTGGTGCAATAAATAGCAATAAAACAGGCGTGACCATGGAGTATAAATTGGTCAAGGTCACCTGCTCTAAAGGAATTGTGGATGATGTTCCAAGCACTTGTATCAGTTTAACCCTGAGTGTAATTGATTGTAAATCCATCTGTCACACTCACTGACCGTAACACAATCTGGTCTAATCCTACCTCGACGGCTAATGACCAAAACAGATGAATCAGGGGTCACACTGACCCCCATTAGACAAGACAAAGAGCTGACAAGAGCGACGAGCGAAAGAAATTTTAATTAACTATCTTTGTGCCGGGTTCCCTTTATAGGTTCATGAAAGAGAGTCTTGGTATATCGGAAGTGACATTGTTTTCTGTCTCTTATGGTTGTTGTTGAATCCTTTGCTCCCCTCTTTCCATTTTCCTTCATTTCCTTCATTGTTTTGCTCTTTAATTTTTCTTTTCCATCATTTGCCATGAAAGAAGATTCTAGTGACTTCAAGGCAAAGATATTGCTCAGAGGTTTCAGTGGCAAACATTTATTCCATAGCTTCAATAGTGACTAACGACGAATTTTATTTAGATTCCCACGCAGCGGGATATTCGTCGCCTTGGCACTGATGTGAACGTAATTCTAGAAGAATGGTTAAGAACTCGATTTCTGATACTGACTTTGATGAATGGTAAAATATGTGTGGATCAGCTCAGTCATTGCCACGGAAACAGTCCAAGGCCAAAGGATTTGGGTTTTGTTATGTCATTTTCTGAATACTTTTCACATTAAGGCGTTGTCTTGCTGAAATGTTGGACCGTAAAAATGACAAGGACAGTAAGCAAACAACGCGAATGCGCAATACATATTCTTCTTTGGAATATTCTCTAAGTTATTTACTTTTTGTTACTTTTATTAAGATGATTATTTTGTTTCCTTCTTAAAAAGAAGATAATTTGAGTGCCTTTTAGAATTACCCTCAATCGATGCTAACTTTATGTTTAAATTTTGAAGTTCAATAACAAGGTCGGGACCTTATAAATGGCTTGTCTCTGGACAACGCACTTTATTAATTACAACTGTCTCAACACAGCTAAGAACCAAGTAACCAATTTCCAAAAAAGGTTCAACTGCAAGCTAATTTTTTTCGAAAGAATTAGTCAATTTAAAGAATATGTTAAAGGCTATTTTTTTTAAAGTGTTTGATCTAATGCAGAAATCAACATTTAATGAATTCTTTGATTTGTTCCATATAAAAACGTTTCGTGAACAAATCAAGAAAAATACCTTTTTAAAGAAAAAAAATGTCATATTTCAATTGGAGTGAACAGCCTTTTCAGCGGATTCTACCTTGATGATTTTTGCCTAAAACCAAATCACGAGAAAAACGTGAAGTTCAATGTAATTTCGTTGCTCTGTTTTCAAGGCATTGAATGTTCATTAATTATCATTTAAATGAACAACCAAGTAAGAATGCACTGGCGATTTTACTTTCGTATGAGATTCTAGATGGTAGTGTAGCATGACATGGAGGCTTGGTCCAATACTGGGGTCAATGACGTGTTTTGTGTACGCAGACGATGTAAGGATCCATCTAGATGGGTCACAGGGGAGGGAGATCAGCTTGAGATGACTGACGGCTGATATGAATACTGTGTTTGCTACATTAATGATGAATTCATATATATATATATATATATATATATATATATATATATATATATATATATATATATATATATATATATATATATATATATATATATATATATTGTAGCAGTGTGAGCTTTGTAAGATGTTATTGTAACACATCACAGAGTGAATCTTGCCGTAGTCAGTGTGACATGAAACACATTAAATTAGGTAATGGGCTAGATGCCGTATTAAATCGCGCAATAGCAATGGTTTAAGATCCCCGGTTTGGGCACAATTGAGATTTTATTGGAATCCACTGGGATAACGGTCCGACAGGGGAGAAGCAAGGTGAATTGCGTTTAAGTAGAGGAAAAATGACCAAATGGAGGCAATCAAGGGACAATTTTGTGCCATTTGAAGTAAACGTCAAAACGGGAATTTTTCCAGGAATCGGTTTATCTAATAAGGGCGGAATAGAGAATTATTATAACTGCAATGAGCATGTGTTAATTTTAAGCGGTTGGATAAATTTAATCCTGATTGGCTATGCTAAATTAGGGCGCGTGTTTCCCAGACGAAATTCAACCTTTAAAATATTCCCACTCGGAAAATTATCCAATTTATGTTTCTGCAGGAAGGCAGGAAGTTCTTAGCTCCGACATTAGTAGAAAATACTTTCTCGTTAAAATTGCCCAAGGAACGGGTGTCTGGAAGTTTGATGGAAACGGAACTTAAAGGTACAGAGAGATTCGGCTACGTAGAAACGAGAGAGTCTCCGATAGCGCAAGGTAAATAGCTCCATACACGTACCCATACAAAGGCAAAGAGATGAGAAAAATTTACGGTTGATGACTCAATAGGATGCTGAAGAGAGAGAAGAGGAAAAGCAATACATCGACTCTAACCTGTCACCTAAGTTAAATTTGGATGGACCGGCAAGTTAACCAAGTTATACAGGCATGCTGGCGATTTGATTTCGATCGTTCTCTCGATTTCATGATGAAATTTGTTTGATCGGCATAAAGAGAACGACCAAGTGAATTTTTTTAATAAACTTGGTAACTATATTTTTAAGAGAACTTGTATAATTCAATTGTCATGTTCAATTTCATTTTGTTTATATAATTGATTAAATTTTTATATTCTGCATACGGGGATTCGTGTTGTTCTGTTCTGTATCTCCGCTCAGGTCTCTGCTTATTCCACCCATTAATTTCATATTGTATTTTATTATTTACTCGACCCGGACAATAACACAGAGGTAGGCCATCCTCTAGATAACGATAACCACAACCACCAACTAACATGTATGTATATATAATTTTGGCTTTCTTGAGACAATGTAAAAAGAGTCATTTCTACCGCACTTCTGAAATCGACCAGAGCTCCAAATTTCACGGGAAAAATTACACTTGTCTTCAACCTGATTTCATGTTATGGTGTTTACAGCTTGCTTATACAGGGAGCCTGTATTTCGTTTGACACTGACTCTGGAACGCACTTAAGATGGACCTGTATTATCGGTGTTCAAAGAGTATTCTGTACAACTAATGGCATGAATTCTATCATTCAATCAATCAAATAAGGATACTGTAGACCAGGTAAAGAGAGTTTCGTAGGGTAGGGACTGTTAGAGTTTAATCTAATTGTTATATGTGGGCCCACACATTAGTGCTTTCAAGGCTAGTGTACTCACAAATGTAAGCCCTATCTACTTAAAAAGTTTTAATTCACTGTTTCTGTCTCTGTTTCTGTCTCTGTATGTGCCTCTGTGTGTATCTGTCTTTGAGGTGATCTTTGGCTTATATCTAAACATCATGGTGTGATTCTTTGTGTTTATTTTTACTTCAGTGCGCAGTGAATAATCACGAACTGATGATGCCCCGGAAGTGAAATCTATGACCCATGGTCCGTTGTTTTCTTTCTTTTTTTTGTTTTGTTTTGTTTTACCTATGATGAGAATTTCACAATATTTCGGCTGGAAGGATACTTTTTATTAACATTATTGGTTTGTATTTTCGACATCATGAGAGGTTCGTTACTGAAAAACAAATGGAAACTATGTACTCAGTTCATATTCTTCAGTGCTAGATTCCTATTTGCTGTAGTGTGATACTCTTTCCAGCAATAATATGTTGCTGGATGCTTAAACATTCGGTTAATTCGGATCATATCGTTCACTATTTCATGAAATTATGACATTCTGGAATATCATGTGACATATATACAAATATATCTAGTAATATTAGGAATATAATATGCTATTTACGCCACGTTAGTGTCCATAAACAAATGTTGCATTTTAAAAAGGTTTTGTTTTGTCGTTCAAAGAAACTTATACGGTTAGTACCGAGTAAATTATGTCTTCAAATGAAGCAGTGCATCCCAATATAATATGCTGCTTAGTTTCACCTTTAAATGACAAGATTACGCAAAACATAGGGTCCCACGAATACAGGGGCCCATGAGCTCATCCAATCAAATTATTTTTTTACACTAAAGAAAAAACTTGGAACAGGCAATATACCACCGATCAAATGCCGTAAAATTGCTATTAACACGGCATGGGCCCATCGGTATGCTTTGCATAGGGGCCCAAATATCCTAGCTATTAACATTGCAGGGGGTCATCGGTAAGCTTTGTGTAGGGGTCTAAATATCCTAGCTACGCCACTGATCAGGTTCTGACTATGCTACCAAAAGATTTCAAGCTGGCCCAGTAGTTGAATATTAATCAAGTGGGCAGTCCATGCTTGGAAGCTATAAGAATGGTAACATAATAGCTTGTGTGTATATAACAGTAATTTATTAATATCTTTGATAAAAAGCAAAAATTCTATAAAATAGTAGTTGAAAAATTAAATAATTTCTAATGACTTTTTTCTGCCAACTGGTACTGCAAGAAATATACGGATTAATTTTGTATCAATTTACAAAGACAACTGATACTATAAGAGTACAAAGAAAAGTCTGCAGTGTTAATGTACATAAATACGCAAAGTTACTCAGGAGTGTTAGATTTGTTTTTTCGCGATTAGTATGCAAATACTTAATACTCAAGGTAAATTTGTGCTGCATAGATTTTAATTGCGACTGAGTCGTCAGCAGCAAAAGTCAATTTTGGGACAAAGCGCAATCAAGGAAAACGAATGAATCGGAATATATGAGTACAACAGCAATAATACAATATTTCATCTATAAGTGATTGGCCGACCAATTAGAAACTGGAGGACCAACTGTCAATTAGAATTTGGAGGACCAAATGTTAATCAGAAATTGGAGGAACGACTGTCAGCTTTGCTTGTCTTAGTTGCTACTGCTGTAGTTAGCGTATGTTTAGCGCCAAAGGAATTCTAAAAACCGCTCGCTTGTTCAAGATCCCATAAGCTGACATTAAATTACTCAGTTTTTTTCTTAAACGGTACAGTATATAATGCTTAGATTTTGCTATGAAAGTCAGACCTAATTTTATGAGAATTCTGCAAATTGTAAATCCAAATCTAATGCCTTCAACGAATAAAATAACTTTTCATCAGTTAAATGTCCAGAACCTGTGTTTTATCTTAGTAAGAGCTGCTAGCAGTGGCGAGATAGCTTTCTAGCACTGACTGAAAGACATCTTTTTTAGTTCGATGATCTAAAGAAAGCGTTTACCTTATCCATATACGATCGTAATGCTTTTGTAAGAGAGTAGTCAATATTTACCGGGGATAAAGGTGTACTATTTGAGACTTGGGAATGATTCTTTGCGTTCTTAAAACCGTAAGGTAGATTTTAGTTTGTTAAAAAAATAATGGTCGGGTAAATTGAGATCTGTAATACTAGGATATTGAATGGTGTGCAGATTTGTTTGGGAAGGAGTCGAAGGCCTATGCAATGTGAATGACACAACAATCTCCTCTCTCCAACAAATATTGAGTTCTAAATGAATAAGGATATAACATTGATAGACATCAGTGTGAGAAGCGATCCCCCAATCCTAATCTGATTATTGGAGAGATACCAGGAAAATATTACATACTGACACCTGCAGTGTACTCTCTCTCTCTCTCTCTCTCTCTCTCTCTCTCTCTCTCTCTCTCTCTCTCTCTCTCTCTCTCTCCAGTATGTTCACTTTGCCGCTTGTGTCCCCATGTTTTATTTACTGATTATCCTGAATATTCAACAAAAAGAACCTATGTGCTTTTATTACCATTCGTGGCTTGAGACATTTATGAATAATTTCAACTTTAAATTTCTTACAAAATGCACAATCTTTAAACTTAGACTTTCTGAAGAAATAGTGAACAATATATTATCATACCCATTACTGCATGAGTCCGTTTGTGCTCTCACGTGTAATATCGCCCAATTCTAACACTGTTAAAGATAGAGAGGACTGAAACCTTGGAATTACGATGTGAATGGTGCCTGAGAGATGGCTAAAGAACTTGTCTATAGTTTTACAATTGGGCTGAGACAAGCCAGTAACACAAATACTCAAAGCATTTTAGTTTTAGCTAGGAGCACTGTTTGGCCACCGATAATGCCTTTTACATCTTGATTGTAAAAAATGTACAGCATTCCAACTCTTGTTTCCGATTATAAGAACACAAAATGGGCTCTACCATACGAACTATCACACTGACGTCCTAGCTTGGACTCGTAAAAGAAAAATGGATGTGTCACCTGAATTATCTGTATTCGGCAGGGAGTCACAAGCTTACTTTATCAACTTTTTTGACTTAATTATATAATCAAAATATTTTTTACCCTATGTTGAAAATTTAACGGGAATAATATTTGAAAGTATAATTTTACGGCATTTAACAAGTCAACATTTATAATATCATTGAAGGTTAAACCGACTTTTGATCTGTTTTTATACTATTTGTAATGTAATATAATAACAAATATGACAAGAAATTTAAATATCTTGGATAAATGTGGGGCGATTTAGTAATATAGCAATTTAATAGTGGTATATTTGCACCAATTGATACTACAGCTGATATGCAAGTTAATTTCGATTCTTTTTTCAAAGATTACCGAAACTGCAAACTGCACTTAGGTTGACAATGAGTCTATTTACACAAATATGCATGTTAAGTCAGCAGTGTTAGATTTCTCCGAGATCATTATGTAAATACTTTAAAAAAATTTTTATCCAGTAAACAAACTGTGCACAATAAAGTCGATTTATGATATTGTAATCAGTTGCTAAGATCGATTTTGGATAAAAGCAATTCAAAATAAGAAGATTGATTCTGAAGATCTATGAAGTACTACTAATGATACAATATTTATTCTGTCAGAACTTTAAAGATCAATTGTTGAATCAGAAATCGGAGGACCAACTGTCAATTTAATTTACCGTAGCTGTATACAGTTGCAGTCAATATTTGTGGAAGTATGCCTCAAGTGACTTCTGAAAACTGTTGGAGTAAAATGGAAAGTCATGATGGCTACAATGAAATGACATGAACTGACATGGCTTAAATGGGATGCCATGATTGTTTAAATGGGGTGTTATGAACTGATATTGCTAAATTGTGTCTTCACTGTTTAGCATGTTTTATATCTCAGAAAATAAATGTGTTCAATTTCAATAATCAGTATAATATACGTTCTGTAAAGAAGGTTATAGAAAGATACAGCATGTATACAGCAGCGTTTTAGTGCAACACAGAGGGAAAGATCGAAAAGTTTAAAAATTAACTGCTCAAATATTTTGGAAGACAAAGCCTTCCAAACAAGTGTAAAATTAAGTACACAATAAAATACGAAATGACAAGATGTTAAATTTCTATAAATGTATGTAAATAACATATTAGAGTAACACATACAAAATCATAAAAAACCCTGATTCAAATTTGCTGCACAAACCGCAATTCCTTAAAAAGTCGCAGATTTCTGGGGCGCTACAGTTTATTGAAGCAGTTTATGTCAAAATAAGTCTGTCTTGCAAGGTGGAAGTCAGTACACCAGATGAAAATTGCTCCACTGTCAGTGGACAGTAGCAGGGTACCCACTCTGATCGAGGTTCACGGTTCAGGAGATATGCGTGACTCAGATATATGTTTCCGATAAGCAGTCGACGCATCATCACCTCATCTCTCTGATTTGATCTATATGAGGGACGCCACTCTCCAGTTGTGGGTTTGATGTTCTTGAATTTGTTTGTATAGTATTTTCATTCCACACATCGTACCAAATGTGACGAATATACTGGTTTATACAATATTTTAAGTCAGTATTTGGGATATTCCATTCAGAATCGGATGACTACTGTGCAGCCTTTGCTGCTTTATCTGCTCGTTCATTACCCTTTATGCCAACGCGACAAAGAAGCAAACAGTACAGAACACTCTTCCCAGATCTCATGAGATAATAATTCTGTAATATCGGCGATGTTAATGGACTCAGATTTTATATTCTGGAAGGCTGTCAATGTGGAAAGGGAATCCGGTAAGATGTTGTAATTTGTTTTCTTGTGAGGTTTCAACGTAGTTCAAAGCATTCAGTATGGCTACGCGCATTGAGGATTTATCCGGTAACAGACTCGAGATGTTGTCATGGGGTGTTACAATAGCAGCTCCAACTGTCGAATCGAATCGTTGGAATACTTGAACACTTAGCTGCACTAGTACACTCGGATTATATTGAATTTAGTTTTCAAAAGAGGACTTGTTGAAGACCTTGTGAATTCGCAAATATCTCTTATTTGGGGAAGTTTTGAGTATTACGATGCTGATTGGGGAATACAGAAGTTTGCAATATTTCCAACACTGATGTTTGTTGTTTCTAAATGAGGACGAATTCGTATGCCAAAACGTAAAATGACGTTTGGTTTCTAAGTGGACAAGGTTTGGTATTTGAGTCTGAACACTACAATTATTTCCGGATTGGATGAATTTCGTAGATAATTTAGTAGCACATTGAAGAGCTAAAATTGTGGTTCATTGGTTCAACATAAATGCCTTTAGAATGGTACGTTCTAAATGCCCCTGGCTGTGTATTGGATCAAGCATCTGCAGGTAAGAGTTGCAAGCTGACCCATACACAATCGAGTCATAGTCAAATCTCGATCTTACTAATGGCCTGTCGAAACGGAGCAAGATCATCCGAAATTCTCCTCAATATGTGTTTGCAACGAGTCCTATTAAATCCAGGACTTTTGACCTTTGCACTGAGGTATCTAACATGTGGAAGAAACGTTAGTTGAAAATGAGACCTAAAATTTAGGTTTTTGCACAATAGGAATACAACCATCGTCAAGCTATTGATAACATGCAGCCCAGACATACACCCATCTGCTGAGGATAGTTTTCGGGAAGGATGCTGCTGACCTTAACTCTGAAGTGAATATGAATAATTAGTTGTCAATGTTAGTGTCCCAATCCCGAGCTTCAGATTCATTTTATAATGCGTCAGTGTATCCAGGAAGAAGTTTCTGTATTCTCTAACTGATGAAAGTAACAAAACTACAACTTAATTTTTTTCATCAGCTTAGTATACTCTTTGGAGAGATCATAATGCTATTTTGGAGAGTGGCCAATATTTACTGGGCGAGGGGGCTGAGTAACTAGTGAATAGAACATGCATTTCTGAGTTAAAAATGATAGTGTCAGTGTTTTGGGCAAAACTGAGAGTAGGTACTGCTATATATCTCATGATACATTATGATAATATGTCGATGGAGGAATTGCAATTTTACAAAGCCCCCTCTCCTCACTCTATTATATTTGACTGCCCCCAGTCTATAACATAACTATAACTATATGGTTAAAACTAATGGCTGCAAGACATATTCCCCAATAAGTCCTGAATGTTGGAAACATATAAGGAAAACATTTAATTAATGGTACCTTTCGTGTGACTCATCCTCTCTTTTCAACGTGATTAAATTCGTTTCCCCTAGTGCACTTTTCTTAATTGACTGAACATTCTGATATTAATGATGCATAAAGTTATAATTAAGGAGTAAAGAAAAACATTCATGGCTGCCTAGTAGTATTTCTAGCATAAGAATTAACTTTTACAAAATCATTTCCTCATCTAGTGTTTTACAAAATAGATATTTAAAGCAAACTTTTTTCTCCACAACTTCCGAAGCAAGTGAGATCTATACAGCCTTGTCAATCCTCACTTGCATACTGGCATCAGTGTGTGTGTGTGTGTGTGTGTGTGTGTGTGAAATCACTTGCATACTGGCATCAGTGTGTCTGTGATATCATTTGCATACTGGCATCAATGTGTGTATTATATCACATGCATTCATCATTCAGTGTGTGTGATATCGCTTGCATTCTCGCATCAGTGTGTGTGATATCACTTGCATACTGGCAAAAGTGTGTGTATGATATCACATACATTCTGGCATCAGTGTGTGTGATATCACTTGCATTCTCTCATCAGTGTGTGATATTACTTGCATACTGGCAACTGTGTGTGATATGACTTGTATATTTGCAACAGTGGGTGCAATATCACTTGCTTACTGCCATTAATATGTGTGTGTAATGTCATTTGCATACTGGCATCAGTATGTGTGTGTAATGTCACTTAACTCCTCCTTTATCGTTGAAGATGGAGACTTCACAACTTTGAATAGCGCTACATTGTTTCTTGACACATTCCTAAAACTGGAATGCAACCTTTCCAAGAGAGTGGGATTGGATAAGGACAGTGAATGACTGCGGCTTACTGTGAGAAAATGGTGCGTAACTCTCGATTCATAGTCATGTCGCTTCGTGAAACTGGGCTGTATGCTAATCCTATAGTTGGCGAATAGTGAACAGAACGTACTTAGTCTTAAACTGTCATGACGCAAGGGCAAACTCATGTCCTATGGAACATACCGGTTCTGAACAAGCATAAACAAAACATGGACTGGCCGAAAGTCAGGGTAATCAATTCTACTGACAATGTTAATCCTACGGTACACAGCGATTCGAAGGTCCACTTGCACACGCAGCTCAGATCGATTTAACCTACTGCAGAACGCACAAAATTTTTCAAAATGTGCTGTTTCTAACTGAGAATTTCTGTTTATTCTGTTTGCGATACAAGCCCCATTTTTTTTTTATAAGTACCTGGACTAACCCATGCAGATGGAGTCGCTTCATACATTTAGAAATATCCCACTACCGCCTATAAAACTTTGGAAATTTGTCACCCCTCCCTTTACGGAACCAAAATTATTATCTGTGTGCTAGTAGGGTACCATACTATCACATCCGGGTAACTGTAGCATTGAAGGTTAGGTTGTTTTTTTTCTTCTTCTCATCAATACCATCATGGCCTGTATTGTAGAATTGAGGATTATTTTGTGTACCCATCTGGTCTACTTTAAATATACATGGTGATTGCTGTGCGTATTGAGTTGTTCTATACTTAGAACTTAATGTATAGGGATATAAGTTCATGTGTGAATTTAAATTGATTTTAATATCTTGTATAAATATGCGAGAATTTAATAAAATTAAATGACTAAAAATGATTTAATTTATCACACTTTTTATTAACAGGTTTATGCTAATTTACACTACCAAAAATTATAAAATAAAGATTCTGTATCAATCTAGTCATATAGATAATTGATAGCATGAATTGAACAGAGAATACATTTGTGTCTAATTACATAAATATGCAAATTAACTCAATGCCGTTATATTTTTCAGCTATCAAGATGCGAAATAAGCCCCTTACATTTCATAATCATGTTTGAAAATATGCATACGCTGTGTATTCTAAGAATATTTAATCTAGCATGAATTGGCGGATAAACCATGCATTCAGAAATTGGTGGAAAGATTGTCAGTTTGGTTTGTCTCGTTGCATAATAATCGTCAAAACTTATGTAAGCTAAGCTCTTATATTTATGTATACCGATCGCTCATATAGATACCATCAACTGACAGTAATATATTTTTGAAGTGTTACCAAATAATATAACAAATAAAATAGCATTATTAAATCAACTCCAGCATTAGTTTGCTGAATCTTCAAGCACCTATTATCACCCTGTCTTAATGTAACATCTTCAATGTGTTTAATCCATTCGTCTTCAATATAAGTGTCTAGAAACGTTGTTTTAGATTGAAAAAAAAAACAAACTCCAACCTAAACAGCAACCTTATTTACGTCTATATTCTCTGCCTTTTTTAGCTTTAATTTGAATAGAGTATTTAGGAAATAAATCCTTTACCTAATCCATTCACAATCGTAAAATGACATTGTTTCGCCCGATAAAGTATGGTGAAACATTGGTATAGATTTTCGGAGTGGGTGGGACGTGAACGTTTAGATGCTACGGTAAAAGTTTGCATGTTAGATATGGGTGGGAGTTTTTCATTGAACTGGTGTCCGAGGAGACTACACGTTCCGTGGGCTGAACCCTGTGGCCAATACTTGTCACGAGAGGTGGAGATACATGGGATACATTTTATGAGTTGGTATGTTATTTGGCTTTCTCAAAATTGTAAGAGATAATACTTGTGTTATGTACCGACTAAGGATAGGGTATGTTACAATACTCATGTTATCTTATTATATTCTGTCAATCTGTGCTGGGGGATGAGCCGAGTAATCCCAACAGAAAATATTGACTGCTTCTTAAATATGTAAAACAAATACGCGAGTTACAGTGTTATCGCTGCGATAGACTGTTCCAGGATTGTTGGAGATACACGATTTAAACATGTACGTTTATGGCACCGTAAACATTAGCTATGAGCTCTCTTTCCATAGTATTTTAAACTCGTTGGAACTTGCGACTCTATAATTTCTATACTGACCCTGATCGTGATGGTGACCAATACGACGATGCAGCACAGAGGGACATTGCCTTCTGATATCATTGATAACCTTAAACCTAAACGATTCTTGAATCATTTCAGCACCTGTCTATATAAGAAAGTGCAAAAAATTAGCTGTTATACCCAGTATATTTTGCCGAAACAGTTAGCATTATATAGTCATGTGCATTGTGTTAGTTCGTGTGCGAAATCGCACGACACTCTTTGTGAAAGTGTCTTGTATCCAAGACCATTTATGTTATATCCTCAACAACTGACAACGACAGTCTATTGCAATATTTATGTGTACATTTATCTTCGAATATTGAAGATTAGATATTTGTAACATATATTTTGAATATAGGGCACTTTATTTTAACATATGATACGTTTATTTATCACAATTTACATTTTTTAATTGATGATTGCTACTGGGATAAAGACCGAGACTCTGGCACAGTGGAATGAGGGTTGCCTCAACATATACGGTAGTAAATTTGTCATATATTTTGTTATCAATATTCTCTGGCATTAGTGATTAGAGAAAGACAATTCATTAGCCCAGTATTTTTCTACTGACACTGAAAAAAAGAATGCCACCAGTATAGCCAATGCAGAGGTCTAAACTGACATCAAGATAGTACTGGTCCCAGATTCTTGACCTTTCCTTTCGAGCACGAAAATGAAACACATACAAATAATATACCACCTCTAACCTTCGCCTGCGTTAATCTTGAATCATCCCATTTTCACTTTATGGCTGCCTTAGTGCAATGCGATTTGCATACCATTCTAGTATTTATTATATGAGTTTTGAGACTGAATTGGATTCAACTGCTACACGGTTAGAGATTATATAGTCTGTATTTTGGTTACTGTCTTGTACATTTTTCTTATAGTTATATTTGTTTGAGGGAAGAACATTATAAGTTTTCATACCATTCGTTCGATACCAATGCAGTTTATCTTTGGCATTATTTAATTTTAAACTAAGCTGTTTCTACAGTATAGTAGGGTACATATGTTTAGCTTATTCTCTCTTACCTACTGAAATGTGGGTAATCAGATTAAATTAATGATAGGTAAGATTATGTATAAGTTTATGTTATTGGTCAGATGAAATTAGTCGTTTTGGGCAGTGAGTTATCTCACAATCAACATTATGCAAACACCATTTGGTCTGAACAGTTATTACTGCTAATATGGGGTATTTTGATTTGCGGGTCTTTTGTTTAGTTGTTTATGCAAAAGAGGTAGTTGTAGTATCCGTGAAGAGATTACTGTCGAAACATATATTAAGTGTTTGACGATTTAATAGTTTAATACAACCCAAATGGTTAAGCAGGTTTGAAGTCCCCATCTGTTTTGGAAAATGACTACCAAACATGAAGACCTGTCAAAACCAATATTCTATCTATTGTGTGTCTGAAAAGACAAAATTGTTGAACTGAATAAGTGGCTTTTATTTTAAGCAGCGAGTCCTAGCATTCCAGTTTTTGTATGCCCACACTTGCAAGTGCATCAATATAATTGAATCAGCACATTTTTTATTACAGTTTAAGTATATTTAGTGGAATATACTTAACATAAACCAAACATAGTGACTAATAATGACATGTATGGAATAAAAACCCTTTACACTCCATTAATTCAAATCTTATGAGCAATCCGAAGCTAATTTTTATATATGAACTGTTTGGTATATAATAGAAACGATGATTAGGAGTTTGTATTTATCTGCAAGAGACATTTGTCCTTTGAAAGGGACAGCACATGTTGGCAGCGTAATTCGAGAACGACGCATTTTAGGTGGTGAAAGTGAATGGGTGGTTTTATGGGGAATTTAATTTGTATTTCGAACTAAACCAGTGGTAGACTCAATCAACCGAATTTGTGGATACAAGTGTTGACTAACTCCATAACAAACGAATTTTGTGGATAACTCCATATGTTTATTTTTCGATTGAATAGTGGAGGTGGAAAACACGATTTAGACGACAGATTGCTACTAGAAATTTGTGTTGTACGCAGGTGAGTTAATTATATAGGGAAAATAATAAGTTGTCCCTTATCCATACGAGAATACTACCAAAACTATACTTCAATATGTAAATTCTCATACAGACTTTTAGGTGCAGTGAATGTTTAGTTTAACTTATTATTCAATTAGATTTTTATGTACAGTAAAAACTCACTTTAGCCTTTTATTCAATTAGATCTTTAGGTACAGTGAATACTCAGCTTAACCTATTATTCAAGCAGACGTTTAGGTACAGTTAATACTCAATCAGGTGTTCAGATAAAGTCAATACTCAATTTAGCCTATTATTCAATCAGACTGTTAGGTACAATAAAAACTCACTTTAACCTTTTATTCAATTAGATCTTTAGGTACAGTGAATACTCAACTTAACCTATTATTCAATCAGACGTTTAGGTACAGTTAATACTCAGTTTAACCTATTATTCAATCAGATGTTCAGATAAAGTCAATACTCAGTTTAGCCTATTATTCAATCAGACTGTTAGGTACAGTAAAAACTCACTTTAGCCTTTTATTTAATTAGACCTTTAGGTACAGTGAATTCTCAGTTTAGTCTATTATTCAATCAGACTTATCCTATTATTCAATCAGACCTTTAGATACAGTGAATGAATGCTCAGTTTAGTCTGTTATTCGGATATTTAGCCTATTATTCCTTTTATTACTTTTCTATTACTGCAGATTTTGTTTCGTACATAGATATATATGCAGTATTTAATAATATTTTCCTTTACTATTGAACCTTCTCTGCATTTTATCCAATTCAAAATTTAATTGATGATTTATAATATTGTTCACTGATCAATGATGGTTCACAAGTTGAATTGGAGCTTGACGGAGATTAAAAACAATATAACAACAAAAGCAAAACACGTATTGCCAATCTCGCAATTAACGTTAGATATTTTCTGAAGTACTGTATCACAAAGGTGGCTCCGAAGATGAAATGAATCAGCAAAAAAACGGAAGACGATTGAACAGGACTTCAAAGTAGGCTGTGTCGTAATAAAGCCAGTGTAAACGTGTAGATGTACAATCACAATCTTTGCATTATAGAACCGGATAGATTTGGGGACAGGAAATGTTTATTATCTGAAAATCCATTATGTGGAACACAAGTTCCTAATAATGAAAACAACGAGAAGAAAAGTCTAATTTGCAAGATTTCATGAACTTTCGGTTCTAACGTATAAATTGTGATATACAATTGCGCTTTAATAGTTTTTAATAAGGATTTTACAAATTTTAAATGTTTAATCTGTAAGTCGGTGAAAAAGTCAATAACAAAGTATGAAAATTTTGTTTTTATTCTACTTGTAAATTCAGGTCATCATAAAACCATTTATCGTGCAGCAAATTATTTGTAAAGACTTGATAACGGACATAATTAAGGACAGTTTGCACAAATATCATTGTACAACAAAACCGCTTAAACAGTTGAGATCGGCACGGCTTCAGTTATTTGGCAAAGTGAACTTTGCCATCGAGCCCCCCAGTCCTTGTAAATGAAAAGTTCTTAATATAAATTTTACGTGAATATGGTGATTATGTTTATTGTCAGATTATCTTCAAATATGCATGGCCTATATCATTACCGACCATGCATTTATGGATACGTGTGAGGGTATGTGTGCCTGTGGAGAGCAGAATTTCATTCCTTGAAATGACGTGAACAATATTTTCTATAACAGCTCATCAACACAACCGGACCTTGCAGAAGTATTGGCTTCAAATGAAGAGGATACACAACAATGTTATAATAATCTTAATAATATCTGAAACTATAAAATCAGTGGTAAATCAAATAGACGCATTAAAATTTTGGACTTTGGTATTAGATGTTCCTATATCGAGATTGTTATATGCTTACACAGGTGTATGCGATAGAACATTTGATGTGTTTATGTGTGCGTGTGTGTGATTTGGAGTTTTAACGTAGCTTTAAAAATTTCTCAGTCATAATGCTACGATGTGTGCAGTGTGACAGTGTATAGTGATGTCTAGCACTGGGGCATCATGCTGCAGACATGTAGCATTATGTCCCACCTAGCTACATTATCCTGACACCAGGCCGACCAGTCCTAAGACTAACCTCTTGATGTTGAAAGCCTAGCGAGGCAGCTGTTAGTACCAATTTTTAAGTCTTTGGTATGACTCAGCCGAGGTTCGAACCCGCGACCTCCTGCATCCCTGCGGTGGACCCTTTGATAAGTAAGTAAATATTTTGCTATGGTGAAAATTGAGATGTACTCTTCAAAGCACCGATATGCACGGGGTTCTAATTACGTTGTAATGACAGTATAATGTTAGAATATCTAGAGGACACATGTAATACAAAACTCGATAATATATGTGTTAAGCTTAAAAAGCCTATGAATTCTTATTTGTGGGTTGGTTTTGAATGAAAATAGAATAATGTTTTATATTGTTTACATTGTTCGTTTGATCCTAGCCGATCCTAATCGATTTTCTGATTCAGTTAAATGAATTGTATGATGCAAAAAATAAGTTATATAAGAGATTGGGAAGAGGCCATGAAATATTTCAAAATCGATTGTTCAGTCTGATAACAAACTTCATATGGTCTAATTCAACATAATAAAGTTTATTCAACATTCTTTAAGAAAGCATCGGTTCATATTTGCGTGTTACATATGGGTACAATAAAAATATTGTACAGTATCTGATAGTTAATGTATAATTTTGCGCAAGGGTACAGTATATGATTTATACAGTATGTAAGCAGTTCGTGTTATAATGTTACATACGGATACAATATGTTTTATACAGTATATAAACATTATAAGAGAATTTAAAAATTTGGAATCAAGATGCATGTGTTAGCAAGTGAATATAATATACAGGTACTATAGTGGGAATTATTTAGCAAGATACACTTTAAACGTTCTGGATGTTCACCAAAAATGTCGATTCAAAACCTTGATCTAAAATGTACACCCGGCAGAATTATTAAAAATAATTTTATATATAACAGTATAACAGTGGTCGATCTATGCATACACCAACCCTCTCAGACTGGCTGTCATGAATATTTATTTATCAGGGATACATCCCATTACGTATATTTAATTAAGAAAAATGTTAGAGCTAGTGATTTAAAAATTGGAGCTTTATTGTAAACTGAAACTTAGACTATTTAGACTCAATGTTTTTCTTAAATGTGAAATAAATTTTGCTATTGGGTAACCTAGTAGCCTCATTTAGTTAACGTCTAAACAAAACATCGCGGGAGAAATCAATATTTAAATAATCTACAATTTCATATCCTCAAAAAAAGGTTGAGGTGTGTTTCCTAAATATTGGACACTCCGTTTCATGAAACCACATTTTCTTCTTTCCTTTCTTTTGTCTGTTTGTGCACGTTCACCTTTGAAGCAAGCGTATCCAAAGCACTCAAAAATGGGTACATTTACCCAGTAGTATGGCTATCAACAGGCTACAATGTGCACATCTGCTTCTTAATAAGGATGAAGAGCTTTATATCAGCATAATGTGATCATGGTACTTGAAACAAAATCTCACCCAAAACGCTGGCTAAGACGAATAGCCTTCTGCATAAGTACGTACTTCACAAGAGCATAAAGCGAATTTGGTTCGCATACAAAATCCAGTAAATACTAGCAAAGCAATCTGACTATGATCACCTCAAGGAGGTTTGCCGATTATAGCGGTAGCCGTGCAGTTAAACATTCCAGGGAACAAAAGCATCAGCTCTTACAATATGCATGCCTTCCCAAAAAGTTGAGCTGTTTATCCTTGTAAGTTATGTATCGTAATGTTTTTCTTATCCAAAACATTGACCGTTTCCAAGCATTAAATTTACTAATGACCGGGATTATCATTTAAAAAACAAAAACAACCCATTGTCCTAATCAAGAGTTATCGAATACTTTAATTGATAGCTGTATGGTTTGACACATTTATTTTAATGTAGATCCCTTTTCGCTAGCTCAAAGCTTTGTTATATAAATATATCTGCATCTGTATGTACGTTTCAATAATGTCATCATGGTTGACGTCCATCATCATTTAGGCTACAATCCCATTCGACATTCCCTTTATGTTAAGGATCGTTCAAAGAAGGCAGAGAATAATAAGAAGAAATTAATTACTTTCCCACCATTTTGTGGGTATTATCCATCCCCCCTCTCTCTGTCTGTATCTCTCTCTCTCTCTCTGTCTCTCTGTCTCTCTCTCTCTCTCTCTATATATATATATATATATATGTATGTACGGCTTCGTTGAGAAAACATCGTCATTACATTGCTATCAAAAGCAAATTTCGCACGGGTAGGACATATATGGTCAAAATAAGGGCTGTAAGTCAAGTTTCCAACTCTATTAATACAAATTCCCCCCCCCAAAAAAAATGCGTTTTCTAGCGGAAAAATCAGATTATTTCTCAAACCAAACAGAAACCTTTGCCGAAACACTCAAAAACGTGACGTGTAACAGAGAATTTATTCCCGAGACAGGAAAAGTTATTTGTAAATCTGACTGCGATAATTCTGTAAGCCAATCTCCCCAACCAAGTCGATATTCATCTACAGAAACATAAACACCGTATTTACATTGCTGTTTGGAAGAAATATATCAATTTAATATTGTTATCTCGTAGCGTTCACTTAGGAAAAGATCTATATGAAGCAGCCGAGGCAATTTTATCGAGAAATCTGAATAAAGAGGTATTTACGTTTCAGTTTGCAAGGCTATCTAGTCGAACCATAGGCAGACAAATGCGAATAAATAGATCTTCACACTTTAATTTTTAAGCTATCGAACCATAGCTAGAGAAGTACTTCTTCAATATATGTTATTAGCTTTAACATTAAAATTAAATCCTCACTCATGCTTTTTACCCTCAAATGTTTTTGGAGCAAGGGTGAGAAATACAAATTTTTCTTTGTTCTTGTAGATTCAACATATATGAACAATTAATTCAAATAGTGTTCATGGTTTCAAACCTCAACTGTTATACGTACAATTCAACCGTGTAATGGTGCTCGAATAACATCTCCTTCACCTCCCATTTAGGACACCTTGGGGAAATTTCCAGATAATATTGAAGCACACGAGCCTGTCTTATGAATCACTTTTTGCATTATTTAAGTTATCCTAAATATTTGGTATACAGCACATATGATTTCCGAACGGTGACAAAGTTCTTTACTGACGGAGTCAGGAAAGGAAAAGCCCACCTCCCTTCAACTTTGCATCCTCCACTGGTACGTTTTTATATTGTGGTACAATCAGATAAAATGAGGATTTCACATCGGTGGGTTTTTTAATGAACTTTATCAACGTTCAATATACCTTTTTTCCCGACATGATCATGAAGATTCGATTTCATTCTCTTATGATCAAACCGCTGATATTAAAAAAAAATAAACACATACTTGCGCAATGTAACGATTTTGAAGTCTCCGATATTGCACCTTTGTAATAACACCATGAGATCATTTGTGACGACATGCGGTGATTGGATACAATTAATGTTTTGTTAGGATATAAACAAATAAAAGTATGACCTCGTTAGAGCTTGGTTATTTCGTTTCCCTAGGCCTTAGACCAAGGGGGCACAATTTCTACGTTCTAGTCTTCATTGTTCTAATTCCAAGTGTGAGGCGCAGACCCTACTCTGCCAGCGCGCGCATCCTTAGTTTGCCCGGAAATTATACAAGCTTTCTGTACTTGAGTTTAGGGTTAAGATTGTGTGTCAAATAACCAAAGACAGATGACTTGAGCGGTGAAATGTCAACTTTGACTGGCTTTAACTGAAAAATCACTCTCGAACTCATGCCCTGTGTTTTATGATTTCTATGACTGGTTCTACTCCCTTCACAGTAGGGAGAGATTTATATAAACTGATTAACATGTTATAAGTATTGATCCTTGGCAGTCATGATTAAAACTTTGTCGGGCAAGTTTTCTGATATTAAATCTGAAAAACCGCTACAGCGATTGTCTTATTGTTTTGTATAAAAAATTAAATAATTCTCTTTAGAATAATCGGTTTCACTAAGTAAAATCGAAGAGCTTTATTTACATGACCTTGCGGTAAAGCCTCAAACTCGGGCAATTGCCAAAAAAAAAATATCCAATCACTTGATGAAGTACAGAGGTGGCAATCTTCTATTACTGTGTACGAAGCGTACCGAACAGACAGCAGCGCATGCTGTGCTGGGAGATCAGGGTCCACATTACACGTGTTGCCTCCTAATTTATGCAGGACATCGTAGATCCTGATTTATCGCTGCATTATAGGAGTAAATGCAGTATGCGATGCACTAAGCACGGCAAGTAACCATCGATCTATCCGTAAATGCGTATTATATAAGAAAAGGAAAAGAACGAGTAATGCGTGCAAATAAGGTGTGTAATGCGTGTATTAGGTAAATATTTAAAGATAAATTAATCTAACGTGAAATTTTACTGATATAACCAAATGGAATAATTTTATCAATATTGAAAAAATTATAAAAAGCGACCCTTTTTTAAAATAAATATTCGTTTCTTTTCCTTTTATTGTTGCCAAAAATTCAATTCCTGATATTTAAGATCTCTTATAACATTATATTCTCTATCTGTCCCATCGTCACGTCCCCAAAACGTATCTTGCCGTCAGGTATAGGCCAAAAAGTACAACCCATGCTATTGAATAATAATTCCGTGTAACACAGATAAACGAGTTTAATGCTGTATCTGAGATAATGCCTAAAATTGTCAAGTTTGTTGGTACAGCCATTATTTCGTTTAGATGAATATTTCCGAAGTCCTTATCAATGCACATTTAACATTCTTACTATATTTTACCGATTAAAATTAAAACTAATCTCTTTCTTGTCAATCAGTCCTCATTTGTAAAGCATTGGGATATTGTTGTCGTTGCTGTTGTTTTGGGTTTAGCATTATTTCTCAGGGCAAGATAGACTATACATGGCGGCTAGTATAACTGGTGGAGGAAGAACCCGAGAAAAGTCCGGTAACGACCACCGACCTACGAGTAGCTACTAGCAGTTTCCTTGCATACCCAAGTTGGCAGAACCCAAGACTTGAACCACCGCGGACAGAGATGAGATGGCAGTGAATGGTAAAAGCGAGCGCTTTAGACCACTTGGCCACGCGGGGTCCTTAGCATTGGGATAAATTTGGGTTTTAACATATGGTGCTGTAAAGAAAACTAAAGTTATACAATTTAATAATAAAAAGTTACGAGATGGTCGCTTGAGTAGTTTCTAGGTTTTGATCAAAGCTAATGTCTGCAATGTTATGCCGTCATTAATCACATTATTGTAAGTGTGGAGAGAGCTTGAAATAAGCGTATGCTTGCTACTCAATCCTCCATATTTCTTGTTTGATTTTATGTACTTTCCAGGATGACTTGTATAAATAAATACCGTTTCAACAAAACCTAATCTAACTTGGCGACTGCAATGTCTGTATCTTGGAATCTGATATATTCACTCTGAAAAAAACTGGCAGACCATTGAGGAGAAATGACCGTGTGATGACGTATAAAGGCTACCTCTAAATGCCCAGAAAACAAAACTGTAGAGAACGATGAGCTCGTCATTTTTCAAATTGCCCGCATGATTTTTACCATATGCGAATGAAAAGGTGTTTTCGTGAGTATTAGAGAGAATGCCTAAGTGGCAATGCTTGAAGACGATTCCTGCAATCGTGGAGCTTACATTATTTTGTCATGGAGCTTACATGAGAGAGAGAGAGAGAGAGAGAGAGAGAGAGAGAGAGAGAGAGAGAGAGAGAGAGAGAGAGAGAGAGAGAGAGAATCTCTAAGTAGTAATGATTGAAGATGACTCATGAAATATCACGGGGCTTAACCAGTCTCTTACGAAGCTTATGTAGATTACATAGCCCCACCAGAGAACGGTGTAAGCGTAAACAGGTTACATGGCTCCGTGAGAGAACGGCCTGAGCTTAAACAGCTTACACGGCTCCGTGAGAGAACAGTGTAAGCTTACACAGCCCTATGAGAGAACGCTGTAAGCTTAAACAGCTTACACGGCATAAGTGAGAGAATGGCCTAAGCTTAAACATCTTACACAGCTCCATAAGAGAACAGTGTAAGCTTACACAGAACCATGAGAGAACAGTGTAAGTTTAAACAGCTTACACGGTCCATAACAAAGTGTCGTAAGCTAAACAGCTTGCACTGCTCCATGACAGACTGACGTAAACCTAAACAGCTTACATGAGAGAATGACCTAAGCTTAAACAGCTTACACGGTCCATGACAGAATGGCGTAAGCTAAACAGCTTACACGGCTCCATGAGAGGATGGCCTAAGCTTAAACAGCTTACACGGTCCATGACAGATTGACGTAAGCTAAACAGCTTACACGGTCCATGAGAGAATGGCCTAAGTTTAAACAGCTTACACGGTCCATGAGAGAATGGCCTAAGTTTAAATAGCTTCCTGATTTATAGACTTTGAACGGCATCTCAGCATCATTAGCTGGTTCAATACCTTTAGTCTGCTGCTAGATGAAGCAAATGTTCTATAGATTTATTGACTGACTTTCGGTTGCAGAAGGCTTTCTTCCTAAGCGAAACTTGTGCAACATAAGACCAGAAGGTTCATATTGCACCAATGCAAAGTGGTCGAATAATGTATTGATGGATTCCGGTACTGGTAATATGGCTTAAACAAATTGTATCACCATCTATTTGACGTGCTTTTTCACAATATTGTATACACCTGGATTGAAATTAACCATGGCATTCATTACCGATATCTGTCGGAGAAGGTTCATTCGAAATAAAAAAGTTACATCCCCAGTGGTGAGCAGTCATCAGCTACTAGGCCATTTTTGGAATCTGAAACAAGAGATACAAATTTGTTGCAAAATTGATTCCCATTTTCTCGAATTATCTATAAAAAAAAGGTTTTCTTTTGTTCTTTGATTTTTATCATTGTTTCCAAAAATGTAATCTGAACTGATTCTACTTTATTTTACAATTCGATACGGCAACTTGGAGTGGGAGTGGACTTAACAGTTGACTTCATTTTAGTGTGTTGGGTTTTTATTAATGTTTACAGAGCTCGACCAAAATTTCCTGTTCCTGTATCCTTTTAATTAGCGAAGTTATCAAAGCCTAGTGCCGAAGAGAAAAATTAGATGGAATGCATAAACTGTCTGCTGGTTGCCCACGATATAATTAATACAGATTATGCAAGCAATGTGCACACCATACTATTTTGCAAGTGTACCACATTTATTAATACTTTTTTGAAAGGTCAAATGGAAAAATCATTCTTGTAGACCTACAGGAGTCCACGAAATTTTCTCAAGTGAATGTCGCATAGTATTTCTGAATTACAAAAAATATATAGCACAGAGCTGCGACAAATATTAAAATGTTCACCGATATGTTTACATTTTGACAGCAAATTTCCTCTTGTTCTGTTTTCTTGTAAAACATGACCTTTTCCTTGTGTGTTATTCTCACTGTCGAAATTTTCTTCTTTCATTAGTGATTCCTGCCCCCATCTCCACTGTGTTGTACTGTTTGTATTCCCAAAGTTTAAACATTTTTACAAGTAAGCTTTAACTCTAATGATGAAACCTGCTGCAAGCAATGGAGTGACATAATACATAAGTATCGTGACGGTAGTATTGATGTTTGTACTAATCGGTTATGTAGTGCCACTATTCTTTCATCACGCTCCATCATAGGTTTCTAAATATTAACTTTCGACACATTAATTGATTGATTGATTGATTCGTATTTGAGCAACCAACCGCATACAAAAGACTATAAATTTAAACAGAGCAGAAGGGATCAGAACAAAAACTGTTTTAAGATAAATTATTTTTCAAGCCACTATCAGTTGGCATGTCAGTACCTTTGTATTTAGTGTATAATTGTTTGTTTTTGTTTATGTTGGTTTTGGCGGTACTTTTAAACGAAGAAAAAAATCTATTGAGATATGAAACTAGTGAATGTAATCGAGATTTATGACTAATAATCACGAATCTTCGATCTGATACTCTTATTTTGGTGACAGTCAAGATCGTGTTAACTTTTGCGATAAACAAACATGGATATATGATAAGGTATTTTCACTGAGATAATTATTTCTACACCCTTTCAGAAGGTGCCTATTAGGTACGCAATAAGATTGCTTAGTGTTGTGTTGAAGTAGATAATATCGGTTCTTTTCATGAGAAATATCAAACATTGTTCTCACTGTGACCTTTTGTTATACCTATAGATCTCTTCTGGTAACAACAGTGTGTATACTATTATATTCTGTGAAATTAGAGTTGGGATAGAATGAAAAACAATATGGTATTTTCGTATATAAATCAGTTGCTGCCATGCTTTGGCGGATAATAAAATAAATTATACAGTATTATATTAAAAGTTACAGAAACATATTGGTACGCATGTTTTCTCTTCTGCGTATTGCTGCTACCGTCTGTATTGGCTTATAAGTCGAGTCAAACTGCAAAAACCAAAGATCCTGATCTGCCGTAGCATAAAGCGCCTGCAGATCAGGGTCTA
>JAECUM010023279.1:0-25978 GCA_016617855.1 Megalonaias nervosa | reverse complement strand
TCTCATAATATCTATAAACATTACATTGCCTTGGACAATGCCTCCAGCGAAAAATGTATCAAGTATTTTATTAAAATTGTACCATTGCTCGTCAATGACTTGTTTATGACCATTCATTTCTCTGCATACCAATTTGGTCTATGCATCACTTACATTCGATGGCAATTTCAACTCAAACAATTTACAATGAGGGAGGGGTTAGAATAAATGTGCCGCGTTTAGGATTTTCAAAGATAAACTGGTGATCCTATTCATTATATTTTAGGATCAGTGTTTTCATCATTGGGTTGTACACGGGTGGTGGTGGCAGTGGAGATTACCAAGTGTCTCTGATGTTTTCTTCAAGGCGAAGGGTGTCTTCTCTGATTGCAACAACTGTTCCCTAAGGATTTGGATGCATACTTGGATTTCCGCAATCGCATCTGGCAAGTGTTCAATGGATTGGGCTGTTCTGACAATCGCACCAGGTTATTTTTCTGTTCCCATCAGCAAGTTGGTGGTGAAGCGACTTCTTTACCTGTTCCGTAGTTTTAAGCGTGGGTTTGAATACAGATGCAAACGTTTCTTCAAAGCCCACTGTGGGCGACTAAAACACATATTTGACACGTTTACGGCCGACTGTAAAAGTTACGGGTCATTTCCAAGTGGTCGATTGGGAGCAAAGACGTTTGCGTGTGTCGGGCCTTCCATGTCTACTGGTGACGCAAATGGGGTCTAAAAAGGTCGGTGCTGGCGCTGCTACGTTAACGAAGATAATCCGGACACCAGGGAGCAAATACCTTAACATATTTGTCTCCCTCTATGACCTATTTACAATTATTTTGAACATTAAGAATAGCCTATATATCGGGTCGAAGCTGCATGTTACAGAGTTTTCTAAAGCGCTCGCCATTATCGATCACTGTCATTTCACCTGTCCGCTTGGGTTCAAGTCTCAAGATTGGCCAAAGTGTGTTTGTGAGTAAGCGGCCAGTGGATTGGTGGTTCTTACCGGTATTTTCCCGGGTTCTTGCTCTACCAGTTATTCTGGCCGCCATGTATAGCTTACTGTATGCTGAAAATGATGTTACACGCAAAGCTACATGATAACGACATGATCTCGCGTACTAAGCATCAAGTGATATCCGTGTGCCTCAACCTACTTATATAGATTTCATCCACGACTTCAACGCGAACACGATGCCAGGTGTCAGAGAAAGAGTCGCTAGAGGGATCATCAAGGCTGGTATGAAGCCAAGATTTGCACTTACTTCTTGCTAGCATGCCACTCATTAGAGGTAAAGCATATTGATATAATAAACATGGACCTGATTTACCACAGTACGCGCAGTTATTGGTGGGTGACGCTGCTATTGAAAAGTCAGTGAGCAAGGCAAAAGCTGCCAATGGGATCGCTCTCGAGTGGCTTGTCAAGCAAGCATTGTGGCAAACGTACTCACCAGCGCCAAGAAAGATTTCCCGTGTTTGGTTTCATGTGAAGACGCCCAATAAAGTTCATCAGGTTGATCTTTTGTTTCTCCTGTATGTTCGTGTGCGCGGACGCACATATAGGAACTCGTTAATCATTGTAGGAAACGAAGCTATTGGCTTTGAAACATTCAGTATGGGAGATGAGCTTAAACATATTTACACACGTTCATCACCAACATAGCCAACGATGCTGAAGCTGCACCTGGGCAAAGAACTTCTCGGAGCTGTTGCTGGGTTCTTAATAAAACATACATCGCGACGAGGCCATTCCGGATTGAAGTGTACACTTGCGGAACGATTATTCGGACAACAGTAAGAGAATGAATTCTTAATGTATCATAAAGTGACGTTTCACGACTTAAATCAATCATAGAAGTGTAAATAATGAAACCACACGCACTACTGAGTTAAAATCTCACGATTCGACCGAAGACTGTCACCGTACTCTACACAACAAATTCACAACCCACTTGACAAGAATTTATTTCGGTATTTGTATGCACGGGTACCGACGCGCCAACGTTGAAAAGTTTTGTAAACTTCAGCTTGGCTTCTTAGCCGTATACAGCAACGAGACTGAAGTCGATGACTTTGCGTGACCCAAATGCCGTAGCCATAATTGATCGGATCAGTTTGTCTTGGTCGTTGTTGCTGTTGCACTCATGTACCTGTTTGTTGACATCCATGTGTGTAGTATTGATCCACTTAAACTCGACTAAGGGCATTTGCTTGCATCATCGCTCTTACACACAAGTTGTTGGTGCCAGATACTCGATACTACAGTTTGGGACAGCGAGGCCTTATCCATCCATTATCAGATTGTTGGCCTAATGTTAGCAACGTCTCGCCATGAAAGCCCCGCCTTGGATTCCATGTTCCAATGTCTCTGAGCTGTTCCAACTCAACCTCGCTTTTATACAACAATGCGTCCTAGATCATTCTTCCATGGCTTCCCTCTTGCAGGGGCGCCTCTTGGTAACTATGCTTTACGTGCTCGTGAGCGCTTGAAAAAAAATTCATGCACTCGCTTTTGATTCAAGGGTTAAGTTACATGGTATACAAGGCTTTGACTAAATTCAATAATAAAATTTAAAAGGCCCATAATGATACTACTGGGCGCCATAAGCTCAACTTTCGACAGAAATTAGTATGTGACACATACGTAGCACCTTAGTTTCATATACATCAAAACAGGATTAAAAGTTCTGAAAACAGCAGTCAACCTAAGGGACTGATGTTTTAACATCCAAAAAAGAATTTTCATGTGTTCAAGGTGAGACCATTGGTTCTTTTTAAATGCAGCATGTTTAAACAATTGCTGATATTCTTGAGCAGCAAGATTTTCAAATTAGCCACTGGTGGCCATATTGGATTTAAGATCAGTAACATTTTCATTAAAACACACTAGACACCATTCGAAGATTTCTAATTGAAACCGCATGTCAATATGACCATCCATTCAGGAGAATTAGTGAAAAGATTTTAAGCATGTTCACTGTGGTGGCCACATTGGATATCTGCTGGGCACAATTTTATTTGGACCAACCTGATATCCATACATGCCACCCACCCTCCAGAGTTATAAGCATGATTGCCAATAAGAATGGTAAAAAAGTGTAATTTGGGCATGAAAACTCTAATCTATATATTATATGCCATAATTACAACACACTGTATAAAAGAGATACATTTATTTTTTGCTACTAACCCGGATCTGCAGCTGGTCAATATTCTTGTCACAAAGGGCATAATCCATGTGAATTAGAACCAGAATACAAACACAAAATATACTGACAAATTATTTATATTTAGCGCTCACTTTAACAAGCCGACACGTTTAACTTTCGCTAAATGATCGTGAACTTGAAGTTGTGAGTTCTGCAGTGAGCATGAAGAACTCAGTCCAAGTGCTATATTATATTACTCTCATAGTCTTCTTTAAAAGTTTGTAAAGCAGTGTTGATTTATCATTTTTCTAATCTGACATGTTTTGAAGTTTGAAAAGATCCATCTGCTCTGACATGTTGCACCATATAACATTCACAACTCACACCCAAAGGCATTTTGCTTGAAATCTGTTGCCATTTTGGTTAAAAATACATACTGGTCCGCTACCTAACTAGCTTATCTGTATAATGAATCTGTGAGGAAATGTTCATGTTTGAAGAAACCCATCTGTTTTCTTGGAAATGGGTCATATATATAAATGCTACAAATAGCAAATAAGGAAAGTACTCTTAAACTACTCTTACGCAGCTGTCACCTTTTTAAGAATATTCTCCAATATATATGAGTGGAATTAAAAAATGATAATAAAATGATAAAAGCAACTTTTTGTTGCTTACTTTTATTTTATTTTTAATGTACCAAAAAGCGTAACTCGTATAAAAGCGAGCATAAGACGTAACCTGGTGAACAAATGTGTAATGATTATGCAAAAAGCATAATGGATGGCATGTATGGATATCGTAAGAAGTCTTTTGGAGAAAACCCTATGTGGATATGACCATCAATTCGTCTGTAGTAGTGACAACAGTATTTCCAAAGTTGACACATTGGTTGTCATGTTGATATCATACAGGCATAATTTACATTCAGGCCAAACTAAATTCTATAAGATGTCTTCTGATGAGAAACACCATAAGAGAGTCCATTTAGGAGAAGCAGGGATAAGATTTTCAACAATGCTGTCATGATGGCAATATTTGAAGCCATATTAGTACAGTTTCATTAAGAACAAAAAGATATCATGATTAATTTCATGAAAAACCCTTAAGTCAAAATGACTTTCCATTTATGGAGGAGTCCCGATAAAAAGATAGTGGATAACAGATATGCACCATTTTCATTTAGCACCAAATACACAAAATTATTCTGGTTATAACCAAATGTTTGAATGACTTTGCATCAAGCAGAAATAGGGACACAAATATTTTCAAGCTGGCCACTGTGGTGAGCATAATGGATGTCAGATCTTGACAATTTTCTTAACAAACCAACAAGACACCAAAACAATTCCTTTTGTGAAAATACCATGTTGATATGACTAAAGATGGCTCATGTTGTGACTAAATTGGATGTCAGTTCGACACAATTTTGATTTAGGACCAAGTCAACATCATACAATTTCCTATAGTAAAAACTCCATGGTGATATTCAGAAGTAATAATAAAAAGACACGGAACTGTCTTCGTTTAGTTCGGACCACCTAGACACCATACGAGTTCTTTAGGTGAAAACCTGGTGTCAAAATTTCGTTCATAAGGAGTAGCAATACAATTTTAAAGATAACTGCCACATGGACATCAGACATGCATGATTTTCATTCAGAACACAAGTTTTTAGTAAAAACCCCATACTGATATGACCATCAATTCAATATACGTTGCGACAAGATTTTCAAGACGGTCACCGTGGTGGCCATATTTGATGCCTCGGCAGCACCATTTTCATTCAGGACCAACCAGACTTTGGGATGATTGTGTGTAATGTTTCATGGCTATCATATGTTTCCGAATCGTGTTGACAAACTTGTGATTAACAGACTGACAGAAGATAATATACCATCTCATTAGCTCTCCTGGTCTATTGCTAGTAGAGCTAACATCTAAATACCAGTATATCTACTATAAATATAGACAAACTACTTAGTATATACACAAACATTTCATCTCTTGCCGTTTATGGATTCATTTTGGTAATTTTTAAATTCCAACATAGATTTTAATGATTTCGAGTATACACAGCTGAACAATTGCAGAAACATTAATATGATTGTGCTGGACATCCCATTCCCCACGGACAAAATTAAAATGAAGAGCACAACAAAAATATCCCCCAAATCTGATTATATGTGTGTATATGTGTGTTTTTATCCACATCATTTTCGTGTTCGCAATACATATTATGTAATGACTTTGGTCTTCATCATCATGGGACCCACCTTTATTTCTCAGATTATCCTAAAACTGAAACTTTTGCTTCTGATGCTAGGCACATCATTGCAGGGATGGTAGTGAAATTATTTCCGTATAAAAATGCAATCCTAAATCAAGCTTGCGCGAGCTTTTGATAGCTCGTAGTGAGCTTGTTACTGCCTTAACTGTAGCTCGCAGACAACATGGGAGTTCGCAGTGAGCTCGTAGGAGCTCGTAGAAGACATCTGGCAACATGCAAGTAAAGTTGCTTGTACGATCTTGCTAGCAAACCCTGCAGATAAATTAATTATATATAAAATGAATATATAGTGATGGTGAGAAATTTAATTACTAGAAAATGTAACATTTTGTGTATAAAATCATTAATTTGCATATCAAAACAATAATCTTTACTTGTTTGAAAAATGTATTGAATTTCCACTTCTGATAGCTATTTGCATTATTTTTAGTTTTTTTTTAATATAGCATACATTAAACGTATTGGAAACTATACATGCAGCAGCAGTGTTGATGTGATATATCTGACAAATGACACCCACGGATTTGCATGAAATTGTTGATACCTATTGGCCATTAATAAATTTATAATTTTTAATATATATATATATATATATATATATATATATATATATATATATATATATATATATATATATATATATATATATAAATGCACAATTTTTACAAGATGTGTCTTTAGACAACAAATTCTGTTAAAAACTCGACAATTGATCTACTGCTACAATAAAATATACACAAGGTTTCAAGGATGAGTGCATATAGGATTCATATAAATAGTAGTTGCGAAAAGTAGTGTGTGTATATAATTATGATTATGTAATTAAAGAATGGGGCAGGAATAATGTGCAAGTAAAACACACACAAGTGAATATATATATATATATATATATATATATATATATATATATATATATATATAACAGCACTCAGTCCCTACCTACTGGTCCCTTCATTAAAACATGGCCCCTTTTATATGGCAGATATGGGTTTTGATCCCAATTTAACATTGTAGTAATAAAATTATATGTATAATGTACTTCATTTTTACTGGAGAGCATTATAATGAACGTGTGCTATAATACAATACCATACTATTCTATATTATCACATAATCAGTACACTTTACATAGTTTGTGAATACAATACAATATAATACAATACCATACTATTCTATATTATCACATAATCAGTACACTTTACATAGTTTGTGAATACAATACAATATAATACAATACCATACTATTCTATATTATCACATAATCAGTACACTTTACATAGTTTGTGAATACAATAAAATACGATACCATACTATTCTATATTATCACATAATCAGTACACTTTACATAGTTTGTGAATACAATACAATACAATACCATACTATTCTATATTATCACATAATCAGTACACTTTACATAGTTTGTGAATACAATACAATATACATGTAATACAATACCATACTATTCTATATTATCACATAATCAGTACACTTTACATAGTTTGTGAATACAATACAATATAATACAATACCATACTATTCTATATTATCACATAATCAGTACACTTTACATAGTTTATGAATACAATACAATATACCGGTAATACAATACCATACTATTCTATATTATCACATAGTCAGTACACTTTACATAGTTTGTGGAGTTTACATGTTAACATAAAACTTTATGTGATTCTGATAGGTCCAGAAAAGCCCATGAAATTCTTGTGCACTATTCTCTTCATTGATTGGCTGTGATTGTGGTAATTTTCCTTAACCCGACTTTCTGTAAGTTTTTCTTTTTGCTGTTATTATCAACATTTTGGTGGTCATTATTCGAACTGACTGCCCAAAAGAGCATTGTGGAAAAAGGTTACATCAGTCAGAATATTGCCAAGCTACCACACAGTGGCTCATTACAAACAAAATTAAGGGTATCGGTCAATGAACAGAGAAGGGGGTGGGTGGGACCTGTAACATGGATCACAGTCTATGACAATGTTAGCTTAATAGAATAAAAAAGTCATGCCTGTTTAGAGAAGAATGTGAACATTTGCCAGTCTCCCAACAAACAAGTTCTCCAACAAGAGCAATGGGGAGTGGGGAGGCAAAATAGTTACAATGAGCTTATCAATTGAACGGTTCAAGTCATATAAACATCACCTGCTTTTCTGTACTTTTGCATCATTTTCACAGTTGAATTTTTCCATGGTGGATGACATTTTATATTTTATATATGTTTATGTCTTCACAGGTGCCTGTGCATATGTTCCAGGCTTGATATTTTGATTTTTAAAATCACTTAATTATTTAGTGTCAAGTCTGATTTTTCACATCATGTTGTATATACTGTATATTATTGTACACAACAGATACAAGGCCTCAAGGTAGATTAGTTCTGTAACTAACTGAGTTAACTTCTCTAAATAAAGTCTTTACTATTATTTATTTATTATTATTATTATTATTATTATTATTATTATTATTATTATTTTTCTCATTATGTGATGCAATTCAGACTCTAATAAGAGCCTACATCTACAGTACTGTTCCAAATCAAATAATGCTCTGGTCACAAATGCATTAAACATTAAATTTCTGAATCCAGTAATCATCCCATCACATGAATATCCAATAACTAGTATGCTTAGGAGTGGAATAGATACACTTTAGCTGATAACATTGTGAATATTGTAATCGAAGTATACTCTTTGGATTGTCTTAGCAAACATGAGTGAATGCTGTGACTTCATATTGTACCAGAGTTTTCAACAGAGATCCATTGTTTTAAATGATGATCTGTGTCAAATGTACTATTGATCTGGAAGGACAGTTGATTGGGAAGGACAGTTGTTTTTTTGAATTACAATTTGTAAAAAAATTCCATTTTTAAATGTTACTGGTTATAGAACTGCACATTATTAATTCAACCAGTGACTGGGACTGTATTTATGAGCAACAAATGAAAGGTCAGAATGAATGAAATCATTTCTTCTTCCTTCTCTAAATTAACTATGTTATAAACATAATCTCATATGGGTAATGATTTAATATTAAATTTATGGAACTCACTGAATAATGTCCATCTTTGTGCTAACCAAGGCTCACAAAAGCTGGACATTATTTAACTCATTTCATAAATTCAATATTAAATTATTACCCATCTGAGATTCTCTATCTACATTATAACACAACTTTTATAATCTCTTGTATCTCCTCATTCAGCTTCAAACAATGAAATAACAAAATTAGATAAAAAATTCATCAAATTATGTCCAAGCATTTGGCCCTAATTATATGTGAACAGTGCAATTCTAATAATTATCTCTTTTAGACAATTACCTCACTTATCCAGCCTCTTCATCTACATGTTTACCTCTCCTCAACAACCATTATCCTCATCTGTTAATAACTTATAAAGAGGCCATGTATTCACATAACCCAATGTTGATCTGTACAACTATTGTTTACATGTATCAGATGTTGGCTTCTTTCTATTGAGATCATTCAATATTAAATTTATTATTTCAGGACTTAATTGTACAATTCAAATATCTTTTCGGGAAAATGGTTCCTGTTAGAATTTTGACACTTGATCATTCTTTATAAGAATTAGAAAGCATAGGAAAGATCATGAAAAATGTACATACAGTATTATACTGAACTCTCTTACATGATACAGTATAATGCCATATCAAATAATTAGTTGTAGAGGATGATAGGCAGGTGGAACAGGTTGTTACTGTATTTTTTTTTTATATACTTCATGTCTGTGGCTCTGTGTGTGTAGAACCTATGCAGGTGATATGCACCTGTCTTACTTGCCCACAGGCTTGTCTCAATGCAGAACCCTTTTCTTAAAACTCTGAGTGTACTTGGTAATTCTTTGTCAAATGCATTCAATTATAGAAAACTACAACAATAGCACCTGTATCAGAATTTTCAAATGAATTTTAAGTCTATAATATTAAATATACAAGAAATTTTAAAATTATGTTTAAAACAATATTAATTAAAAATTTATTTAGATAAATTACCAATAGAATCTATTTTCTCAACAATTTATACTTTATGAATATGTTTTGAAGTTACAATATTGACAGGAATATGAGTTATCTTTACTTGACACCACATCTGACAAAAGGATGCATGGCATTACACACATGTTCAACTGACTAATCAGATTGGACAATTTTAAATTCTGCAGTATCACAATATATATATATATATATATATATATATATATATATATATATATATAATTATTCAAGATATAAAATAACATTGTCACCCTTTCTCTTTTCTCCAATGGAATGTCTGAAATTAGTTCATGTATTTATCATTTAGAACAAAAAAAAAAATAACTTTACAAATACAACTCAAAATCTAACAAACTGGACAAGTTTGAAAGTTTAAAGCTGTTTCAGAATAAAATAAAATTTCTACAGAGGAACATGCTTTTTAAATAGTACAAGCCAAAAAGTTAAAATTGGAGAATAATTTAATTCAGTTAACAAACAGAATCACTATAATTTACCTGTATACATTCCATGTTTTGGTTCAACAATAATCCATAAAACAATAAATTTTTTCCTCTAATTTTTGGAAGAAAGAGCTTTTTCCCAATAAATGTGTGCAATTTTGATATACTAAACAATTTGCAATTAATATTTTAACCTATAATTATTTGTACAACTGATAGAATAATAAAATATGAAACAATTACAGACATTATAGTACTTGTCAGAATTAAACTTTAAGGTTCGTACCTACAAGATAAAAAGGTGAAGCAAATTGTCTCAGGATCTTCTTTCTTAACACTTAAATTTTATTCAGTCAGTTTTCATTGAATCATTTTGTCGTTTTTGTCATTACTGACCAAACTATCATGGGTGATTTTTCTCTTCATGTCTTAAAACCTACAAAAAGACTAAGAATAATTTAAACTCTTAGTTGCTTTTCAGAGATTCCATTATGCTCCTCCTATTTGAAATTGTTAGGTAAAAGTCAATATATCAATCAAGATAGAGTAACAAATAAACATGATATTACCACCATCCCTACAATTGAAACACATAGTAAATTTTAATGTAATTATCATATTTACAGAACCAACCATAGTAAGCAGAGTAATTGACACACTACATAACCAGCTTGGAGTTGTTTGCTCCATTTCAAGAAATTATACATATGTGACCTTTATACTGAATTTTTAAGGAAAAACAAGGACACTATAACCTATATAATTATTCATTAACATTATGTAGGTGTAGACAACAGACATCTACTTACAATTTAACATTTAAGAGCAAATTACATCCATCATGGTAGGGAACTGGTTTTGCATATACTATAGTGCCTAACAGTGTATATCTATATATATATATATATATATATATGCTGGTGTTTGATTCATATGGTAATATTTAAAACTCCTGTGGGATAATGTTTATGCCAGTTGTGCACTAAAACACATTTTCCATAGACTGTGAATTGGCTATACAATTTGTATATTACCAGTTTTCCAGATGACTGTGTAATAGCTATGGTACATTTAAGTTCATTAATACAGTTGCCTTACTGCACGACATAAAGTATCACAAACTACATAAAGGTGATCAACTACACAATTTTCAAATAAGGTTAATAACTTATGCTTGGAATACACTTTCTCCACATATCTTTATTACATATTCTTTGTAAAAGTTTTTGATGTACAAACTCCAACTGATTAACATTATGGAATATGAACATCATAGGGAAATGTAATCAGAGAAAGAAAGTTTTCTTTCACTGTAAAATAGGGAACTGATTGTAAAAAGTGGGTCACCATAACCTACTTATGGGATGCAGCTGTTTACATTTGTAACAGATTCTGACTTTGAGGATTGCACATTGAAACTTTAAAAATGTTGATCCAAACAAAAATACTGTGATATCTGGAGCTAGAAAAGTCTAGCAGTTTTCTTTATTGGCTTGAGTTAGTGAAATATATTCTTCACTCAAGTTATAGGCTTCAATCAAACAAAGGTGATAATAATTTTAATGCAGACAACTTGATATATATACTGCCCTTAAAGCATGAAAAGTATATTAAAATGATCTACTTAAAAAATAGTCCTCTTCAGGGTGTGCTCTCACAATGATTTTATATAAAACTGCAGGTAACCCATATGGAAAATTGTGACTTCAAGGGGTAGAATAAATTCTGAACATTATCATAAACAGATTACAAAAGTTAACAAAGTGATGACCATAATTACCATGTTATTTTAGAAGAAGCTGCCCTGATTCAGACTAAAACTTCAGGCAGATGTCATAGAGAGGTTGCCTAAATATTATAATCAAGATTACAATCACAGGAAAAATAAATGACAAAGTTCATACAAGCTAAATATCTAAAAAACTGGAATTAAGAGAATTACTAAACATTACCATAACACAAATTATAATGGTGGGAAAAGTAAATATCAAACTGAAATGAACAAAAGCTAAAAATCCATACAATTGGAATTAAGGGAATTCTAAATAGTATCATAAAACTTACAAAGGTGAATAAAATGATGACAAAAGTGTACACAAGGTAAATGTCTGTACAAATTGACATTTTGGGAATGACTAAGCATTATCATAACACAAATTGAAATGATTAGCATGGCAGAGTTCAGGACAAGAGAACCTAAAACAAATATACAAGCTAAATATCTGACCAGAAATCATTGAGAGGATAAATGTATGTACAGGGAATACCTATCTGAGTGAATACCGCCTCTAATGCACGCCAGCAGGCTTGTAGAGGATTATTGTGTGTACAGGGAATACCTATCCGAGTGAATACCGCCTCTAATGCAGGCCAGCAGGCTTGTAGAGGATTATTGCGTGTACAGGGAATACCTATCCGAGTGAATACCGCCTTTAATGCAGGCCAGCAGGCTTGTAGAGGATTATTGCATGTACAGGGAATACCTATCTGAGTGAATACCACCTCTAATGCAGGCCAGCAGGCTTGTAGAGGATTATTGCGTGTACAGGGAATACCTATCCGAGTGTATACTGCCTCTAATGCAGGCCAGCAGGCTTGTAGAGGATTATTGCATGTACAGGGAATATCTATCCGAGTGAATACCGCCTCTAATGCAGGCCAGCAGGCTTGTAGAGGATTATTGCATGTACAGGGAATACCTATATCCAAGTGAATACCACCTCTAATGCACACCAGCAGGCTTGTAGAGGATTATTGCATGTACAGGGAATACCTATCCAAGTGAATACCACCTCTAATGCAGGCCAGCAGGCTTGTAGAGGATTATTGCATGTACAGGGAATACCTATATCCAAGTGAATACCACCTCTAATGCACACCAGCAGACTTGTAGAGGATTATTGTATGTACAGCAGGCTTGTAAAGACATTATCAGTTATACTCTTTTTTCTCAGTTTTGTCCTCACAAAGACCTCAGTTTTGTCCTCACACTGGACCTCAGTTTTGTCCTCACACTGGATCTCAGTTTTGCCCACACACTGGATCTCTATTCAACAATATTTGATAACATAGTGATGGCCCTTCTAAAAGGTTGTTTATAAGCAGAGTTCAGGGTCACCTTTGCAAGTTATTTTACAGAAGCCAATTTCTGCCACCCATAAAACATCTGCTGAATTCTGATCATGCTGGTTCCAGATTTTCTGGGACTCCTATTTATAGCTTTACATCATACTAACAAAAAAATAATGGCACATACGAGTCAAAGCAAGGAATTTATACAGGAATAATACCACTACAGGATATATTCATATCTGTAACGATAAAAGGATAACCATACACATCATGTTTTATATTCCAAGATATTTAAATTCAAAAATATATTTAACTGCAAACAAAGTTATAATTTGATATTGAACATATCAAAGATTTAGAAGTTGCATTATGTAAAAGCATTTGATGGTCTTCTCTAAATGTGAAATAAAATATTTGTCATGTCAGTTCTGGGTTTACATATAGACATATAAAATTGGGCCTGATTTACATGTATTCCTAGTAAAGAAGACTTGGTTTGCATATATTATTGCTGATCAACCAGTAAGGTTTTAGTTAAAACTGTTTTTGGGAAAATAATTCTATAAATATGTGAAATATGGATCAAAAAAAGAAAAATGAGTTTAACTATATACATGAACAAATATATTTATAGTTAAAGATTACAAATAAATAAAAAATATATTTTCACAACTAATAACATTACAAACAGTTATCCCATTTTGTTATACAGGTATAGTTGAATTTTTACTAAATTTAAAGATAATGCATCAACTATTTACAAGACTCACATTTAGTTATGTATGGATTCTGATCTGTGTACATGCCAATATATGGGACTTGCAATCATAAAAGCAGCAAACAACATAGTATTGGACTGCATATGGCAGTTGTTGGACAGATGGAGTACAGACAGATCTGTCTACTTACAAGCTTAATGTGATGTATAATAATGTCATTATTGTAAAATATTCTCAGTACAAATACAGCAAAATTTTTTAAAAACTTGGAATTTGTTTTCAATCTATAACTATTTGAATTTGTATGTTTCATTTTTAAAATCATCCAGGTGTCAGAGCTTTTCCAACACACCAGCAAAATCAATTGACTTGGCTGTGATTATATAACACATCTAGCCATGCCGTGATATCAGTTTTTAGCACCACCCAGGTAGTTAACAGCCAATATTAGTATTTTAAAAACTGTAATTAAAGAGAATTTAGGTGAATCAGGATACAACCAAACTGATATAATTTTACTCCTACCTGATTGAACATATTCCATCTGAATACAGTAACAGAATACTACCTATTGGGGTACCATTTCTGATGTCAGAGTCAAACGTGCACTTTTAAGTAACCATCAATCTAACAGTCAATGCTCTATTATTCTGTGTAAAGTGTTATGCATACTTAATTTGTATTGTATGCTTGACTTTTGTCCATGATTGAGGATAGAGTTTAAGTGTGTACCGGAGTTGTGTCTTGTAAGTTATAAATAGGTTGTTTACTGATATTTGAGTTCAAGAACTAGCCTTTATTATGATCTTAGAAGGTTCTGGAAGTGAACTTGTTTATAGTTTTGTGTAATTTTCCATTAAGATGGATTAAGTTTTTTTTCTCAGAAAATGCTATTGCAAAGTAGGTAAAGTTGGTATGTATATAAAAGAGGTTTTGTCACCAAAGCCTTCATTCCTAGTTTAGATGTGTTCAGATATAATTTGAAAGGAATCGTTTATTACCTACGTCAGCTAAGCATTAGGTTGACAAAGAAAGGAATGCAATTTTCTTAAGAAAACAATACATTTTTATAATTTATATATTTTTTTTTTATCCCAAAATTAAAATTAAGTGTAAACTTAGTTTTCTCTGAGTACAGTCACAGCTGAAAACCTTACTTCTAGCGCATGAACATATCCACTGTGTCAGAAAGAAATCTGCAGTGTTAGGGTATCCACAGGTACTGCACTTGGTGCACCTTGTTAAGTCAACACACAGTCATCCCATATGCTATTTTCCACTCATTAAGAGAGGCAGAATGCACTATAAATATTTCAATTTATTCTCTTTAAATAATAAATTAAATAATATTACCATTCTTCCTGAAGCAAATAACAGAGCAGTATTCCAGGCACAAAACAGAAAATAATTCATTCTATTGGAATTTAGATTCAAAAGTTATACGCTCTGCCATTACTGCTTAAATATACTAATCTATATCCATCGTCTTTAAGCAGTGTGCTCATTCTTATCTTTATCCTTTCAGGCTGTGAAGACTGTAACAGTTCAGCACACTGGGTTGAGACTATTACCCGATTCAGCTCAATTTTAAGCTTTTGTGACAGACTGTTGCAGTCCAGCAAAGCATCATGCAGATCTAGATCCCTTATGGTCAATGTCTGTAAGAATTTACACTCTGACAGAGTTTTACACAGTGACACAGCACATTCACTGGATATATTCACATTATCCAGATAGAGTGAAGAAAGAAGCAAAGTTCCTGAAAGGTCCAGTTTACCATCATCTAATTCAACATTCTTCAGTGTTACCTCCTTTAGCTGTGTACACTGTGACAAACTAATACTGGACATATTCATATCATACAGAATGAGCTGAGACAGACAGAAAGCCGTTGATAAATCCAATTTAACATCACCTAGTTTAACATTCTTCAGTGTTAAATTCCGTAGTGGTGTCAACTCAGACTGACTAACACTGAGTTCAGACAGATGGGAAGTCCCAGATAGGTCCAGTTTACCATCACCTAGTTTAATATTCTCCAGTGTTACCTGTAGTCGTGTACACTTTGGTGGAATAATACTCATCACAGTCATATTTTTAAGCCAGATTTTAGATGTACAGGAAGCTCCTGATAAATCCAGTTTACCATCACCTAGTTTAACATTCCTCACTGTCAACTCCTGTAGTTCTGTATACTGTGACCGACTAAAACTGGACATAATCATATTATCCATACAGAGTGAAGACAGATACAAAGTTCCTGGTAAGTCCAGATTACCATCACCTATGTTAACACCCAGCAATGTCAGCTTCTTAAGCTGTGTACACTGTGACAAGCTAATACTGGACATAGTCATATTAGATAGCTTGAGTTCAGACAGATGGGAAAGCCAAGATAGGTCCAGATTACCAACATAGTTTAATATTCTCCAGTGTTAGTTCCTCTACCTGTCTATACTGTGATAGAATAATATTGGACATATTCATATTATGCAACAGGAGTTTAGACAGACAGGAAGCCCCTGAGACATTGAGTTTACCTTCACTGAGGTTAACATTCCCTAATGTCAGTTTCTGTAGCTGTGTACACTGTGACAGAGAGATGCTGGACATAGTCACCTTATATGTTCTGAGTTCAGATACACAAGAAGCCCCTGATATATCCAGTTTGACATCATCTAGGTTAACATTCTTCAATGTCATTTCACATTGATTTTCACAATGTGCCAGAATAATACTGGACAGAGTCACATTATCCAGCCAGAGTTCAGACAGACAGGATGTTCCTGATAAATCCAGTTTACCATCATTTAGTTTAACATTCCTCAGTGTTACCATCTGTAGTTGTGTACACTGTGACAGAGAGATACTGGACATAGTCACATTATATATTCTGAGTTCAGATACACATGAAGCCCCTGATATATCCAGTTTGACATCATCTAGGTTAACATTCTTCAATGTCATTTCACATTGATTTTCACAATGTGCCAGAATAATACTGGACAGAGTCACATTATCCAGCCAGAGTTCAGACAGACAGGATGTTCCTGATAAATCCAGTTTACCATCATTTAGTTTAACATTCCTCAGTGTTACCTTCTGTAGTTGTGTACACTGTGACAGAGAGATACTGGACATAGTCACATTATATATTCTGAGTTTAGATACACATGAAGCCCTTGATATATCCAGTTTGACATCACCTAGGTTAACATTCTCCAGTGTCATTTCACATTGATTTTCACAATGTGCCAGAATAATACTGGACAGAGTCACGTTATCCAGCCAGAGTTTAGACAGACAGGACGTTCCTGATAAACCCAATTTACCATCATTTAGTTTAACATTCTCTAGTGTTACTTCCCGTAGTTGTGTACACTGTGACAGACTAACACTGGCCATAGTCATATTATTCAGACAGAGTGTTGACATACAGGAAGCCCTTGATAAGTTCAGTTTACCATCACCTAGTTTAACATTCTCTAGTGTTACCTTCCACAGTTGTGTACACTCTGGCAGAGTAATGCTGGACATAGTCATATTATTCAGACAGAGTGTTGACACACAGGAAGCCCCTGATAAGTTCAGTTTACCATCACCTAGATCAACATTCTTTAGTGTTACCTTTTTTAGTTGTGTACACTCCGGCAGAGTAATGCTGGACATAGTCATATTATTCAGACAGAGTTTATATAGACAGGAAGCCCCTGAGAAGTCCAGTTTACCATCATCTAGTTTAACATTTTCTAGTGTTACCTCCTGTAGTTGTGTATGCTGTGGCAGAATAATACTGGTCAGAGTCATATTTTGAAGCCAGATTTTAGACGTACAGGAAGCTCCTGATAAATCCAGTTTACCATCACCTAGTTTAACATTCTCCACTGTCAACTCCTGTACTGTACACTGTGACAGACTAAAACTGGACATAATCATATTATCCATACAGAGTGAAGACAGATGCAAAGTTCCTGGTAAGTCCAGATTACCATCACCTATGTTAACACCCAGCAATGTCAGCTTCTTAAGCTGTGTACATTGTGACAAGCTAATACTGGACATAGTCATATTAGATAGCTTGAGTTCAGACAGATGGGAAGGCCAAGATAGGTCCAGATTACCATCACATAGTTTAATATTCTTCAGTGTTAGTTCCTCTACCTGTGTATACTGTGATAGAATAATATTGGACATATTCATATTATGCAACAGGAGTTTAGACAGAGAGGAAGCCCCTGAAACACTGAGTTTACCTTCACTGAGGTTAACATTCCCTAATGTCAGTTTCTGTAGCTGTGTACACTGTGACAGAGAGATACTGGACATAGTCACATTATATGTTCTGAGTTCAGATACACATGAAGCCCTTGATATATCCAGTTTGACATCACCTAGGTTAACATTCTTCAATGTCATTTCACATTGATTTTCACAATGTGCCAGAATAATACTGGACAGAGTCACATTATCCAGCCAGAGTTTAGACAGACAAGATGTTCCTGATAAATCCAGTTTACCATCATTTAGTTTAACATTCCTCAGTGTTACCTTCTGTAGTTGTGTACACTGTGACATAGAGATACTGAGCCCCGTACGAAATCATGAACAGGAATCCGCCTGGCTATGGCACGGCTTTGACAAGGAATCCGTGTGGATTTTTAAGAAAAATTCATAAACCCGGTTGTGCATGAGCAGGACACGTAATTTAAGCACGGATTCCTGGTACTTCACCATGAACAGGATTCCACCACTTGTGTAGAAATCCTGCTCATGACACGGAAATGTGAACTTAGAAAACTTGCTGAAAGAAGGGAGACGTACTTTTAACTTACAATTTTAAAGGTTTCAAGCTTATGCATTGAAGTACAATGATCACACGGGTTCCGAAATATTTGCAGTTAGATTGTAAGTTGCAACTTGATTTCAAACAAAGTCTTTAAACAAATTGTAAAAGAAAAATCACATATGCAAGTGTATTTTAAAAGAAAAAGAAATACAGAGGAAAAAAATGTATCGGTTTATTCTGTTATAATACTGTTGAATTAATGCATCAGAGCTACACTGATTGTATAATATTTTAAATATTTTCAAGAAAAAAAAATTCTTCATTACAACTTGCTTGTTATGATACACATACATGTAAATTTACCCAAGATTGCATGTATATTGCAACATTTTTTTATTCCATATTATTACACATAATTTAAGTTTTCAAAAGTCATTATTGAGAAAACAGGTTATTACAAACTTTATCATTCTTAACCAATTTTGTAATTGTTACTACACAAAATTATGTACTTTATCCCCTGCCCCCTCGAATGAACAGTGACAACTGACTAATCTGATTCCAGTAAATTAGGAAACATGCAAATATACATGCCATAAGCTTTTTTGTCAGCAATGTTTAAGTCTATGAATATGCAACTTGACACAATGTTACTGACTGGGATAACTTTAACACTATTAGGTAATTTTGTTACTGCAAGTATACTGGAATCTGCACTATAATTTGTACATTTCAGTTCATTTACAAATGCTACAACTTCAGATTTTGTCCCAGTATTTATTTCACTAAAAAAAAGTACATGGCCAAATCCTACTTTATCAGCACTTCTGTAGAAAACTGGAATTATTTCGTTTGATCATCCTCGAGTATTCATTACCATAGATCAGTTGCTGTCTTAGTTCTAGTCTACTAAATGAGAGAAAGGAATCAGTGTAAGGCACTTCATCCAAATATGTTACTAAAGCATGAAAGTCTACTTTGTCAAGTTTTTTTGTTTTAACAGCACCTAAAATATATACACTTTCAGCTAGCTTCTGCCCTCTTTTTAGCATATTGGGATTTTCAATAGAATCACATATTGATTCTTCAATTGATCCCTTTGATACACATTTTTCTTTGATTTCTGGTAATTTTTGAACAAAAGAAATTCCAGTTATTATTTGTGAATCAATATTTTGTGTTGCGCGTATTGTTTTAAGAACAAATCCATTTTTATCTTCAAAAGGAAAGCAGCTATGAGTATACAAGGGACCCAGATTTCTTACACTGTCAGCTAAGTGAACAAGTTGATGGATATTTAAAGTCATATAACACTCATTATACAAAGAGGAAAAATTTTCACAAAAACTGAGAAGTAATTTTTCTGCCTTATTAACTTCATTTTTACTTGAACCAAATTTAAGAAGTAAATATATGGCTTGTACTAACTTAAGATAATGTTGAAATCGTGCAGTATCTAAAACATTTTGTAAAACAGGTGCGCCATAGTAGAGCAGAAATGACCTGAATTCTGATGCCTTCCAATATTTTAGATCACTGATAGATCGTGGCAATCTTGTTATTTCAGATGTAGGATGTATATACTGTAATAATTCATCAACTTTACATACTGAATTGTGAAAATTAAAAGGTTTACGAACAAAATCTTTTGCAAACCATAGTCTCAACAACAATTTTTGGACACCCAGTAAAACACCATGCATGTAGTCAATTGCAATGCCATTAATTATGTGAAACGTTGGAAAAAGAAGAAGCCATGAAGATCCTTTCACACCATTTATGCTCAGTTTTTTTTTTGTCCTTGTTTTTTCATGGCAACTATCTCCTTTGAATTCCTTACAACATCTTCACTGTTTCGTGTAGGTCCTTTAGGATCTTCATGAATGTAAGGGAAAACATGACTGTGGCCATTTCCTACCTTTGCAGTCTTGCCTTCTTGAATACACTTCCAGCATTCAAATGCACCATTATACTGCACTGAGTTACAAAGTAAGCTACGTGCTGGTAAATCTGCAGTTCCTGCCACAAGAAAGCCTTTGCATATGAATGTGCCTCTCTCAGGTGATGAGACCTCTACTCCTTCATTAAAAGTAGACATGCTCTGTTGGAATGGTTTTAAAAAAGTACACATTGATGGTTTATCTTTGCCAAACCATAATCCTGCTAAAATCATGTTTTCACGCATCATTCTAAGTTTGTATGGCAATTCATTGATAACCATGTATATTGGCCATATTGAAGTATTGCTGCTTTTAAAGACAGGTGCTCCATCAGTGTTGAATACAAACGAAATATTTTCATGATGACTCAATGGACCATTGTTAACAAACAACTTTTGATAAACACTTCCATCATAAATATCTTCATAAACTTCTCCAAGTTTTCGTGAAAATCTTCCCTGTAACTTATTATAAAATCCACTTTGAGCAAATTTACTTCGAATCTGGTCAATTACAGGTATCTCTATAAAATAAGGCAGTTTTTCAGTAAACACCTTCTTACATAATGTATATGTGCATGATTTTTTTTCTTCAGAATTTTCAACAGTACCTAAACAAGTCGGACAATACAAATGCTTTATTAATTGATTCCTCAAGTTTTTGAAGTAGTTTTTGAATGCATGACAACTAAGACTCAAATTATGATTAGCAGGCAATATTAGTGAAATTATATTCAAAAGTTGTTGTATTCCATCTCCTGTTATGTTATGTTTAGATGTAAATAAAGCTAGAAGTAACATGAATGCTCCTGTTGTCACTGAAGATCCTTCATAAAGGGGTTTTGAATCTATATCATCATCACTACTGCTGTCTAAATAATCACTTGCAAACTGAGGTTCCTCTTCAAAAAGCGTAAAATTCTCTTCTTCCAACTCATAGTCTGATTCTAACTGAATCGATGTAAATTCTGTTATTTCTGGATCACAAATTTCTGCGCCATTTGTAAAAGATATGAAATCATCTTCAACAAACTTATATTTATCAGAAAATGTGAGTGAGCTTGTAGATACATTTTGTATACTTTCCATTTCTGTATCACATTTGAAACATTTAGTAATTGTCTCAGAATTGTTCACTGTATCATCTGTGGCCTGCAAAATAGAAAGATTGTTCTTAATAAAACTAATAATGAAAAATGGAGTAAGAAAATGTAAAGGCTTGCCAACATGGATTGCACTGAGGAAAAAAAGGAGACATTAACTAAGATCAATCTTAAAAAATTTTCTTTCATAGTAACATTCCAGAATGGGGTGGTGGTGGGGATCTTTAAGTTTGTAGATTAAAGCAGCCTTGGTTTTATTTGCCCATGTTTTGAAACTGTCAACTGAAAAGTAACACACCTTTATAAAATACATGCACATTATAATATTCCTTAAATACACACTCATGTTTATGCCTGTTGATAAATTGCTCATGTAAGCAGTTATATGTGTAACTAGATTTCATTTTGTTGGATCCAGAGAGTCAGGTGGATGTGATGTGCACCCCCTATCTTACACAAATGGTAAAAAATGTAAGGCATGCACCCACTTTTCTACCCGCCCTCGACCGCTCCGGTGGCCTAGTGGTTAGAGCGTCCGTCTCGGATGCGGGAGGTCGTGGGTTCGAGCCCTGGTCGAGTCATACCAAAGACTGACAAAAATGGTACTAATTGCTGTCTCGCTTGGCGCTCAGCATTAAGAGGTTAGTGTTAGGACTGGTCGGCCTGGTGTCAGGATAATGTGACTGGGTAAATTATAATACCGATAAGGTGATTTCATGTTGTCAGAAATTTCGTCGTGCTTTATTGATAAAACTGCAGACTCCTGTGATGCTACATGTCTGCGGCATGATGCCCCAGTCCTAGACATCCTAAACTGCCACACTGCAGACTGAAAAATTGTTAAAGCTACGTTAAAAATCCAAATCACACACACACACACAATCTATCCACCCCACCCCCCTCCAACACCACACACGCAAACTTTTTTAAATTCCTGGAACCACCAGCTGGCTTGCTCAGACTCGCTTCTAATATAACCAGTTTAGATCGACGTACACAAGTAAAATCTTGATATTCCGTCATGAATTTTCCGGAATTTATATTTAAAAAAAAAAAATTGCAAACTTACATGTTCTTCTGTGTTGACTTCAGCAGTTTTGTTGTCGGTACATGGTAGAATTGCCATTAGTTCCTCTTCGTATTCTTTTCTTATTTTATCGGGAATTTCTACAGTGCCCTCGTTTAATTTCTTTTTCCCGTATGGACCACGTCTTGTTTTAGCGGTCTTTTGATTTTCTGTATGGTCCATTTTATTGCAGACACTGACTACTTGTAATCTTACACAGAACAATGACGAAACTGATAAAGAAGGTCGCAGTTACAAACAAATTGAAGTATCAAGTTTCACACGTGACTACTGCATAGCAGTAGACTGTGGTCAGCTTCAGTGAGAGGTCGAGGGGAAATTAAATGATGCTGTTTATTTAATAAATAAAAACCTGCATGATTGCTATAGTAAATATGAATAACTTTATCATTTGTTAACGAGACGTTTTTATTTTAATTGTATATTGATAGAGACATCTCTGTTGCAGACTAATTAATTAAAATTACAAAGTTTTCGAATAATTTCCCCCTGAAGAGCCTTCTATCTATACATGTGCAGAGGATAAAATACGATTGCATCGTGGCCAGTGAGACGCTGAGAATTGACCGCCGGTCGCCATTTTAAGAGTGAGTTTCATCTCGGTTGCATTAATTTTACTTTGAAAATTTATTAGATATGTTTTCGTGTATTTATTTTACTGAGGACAGTTCCCTCAGTGTTGTGGGTAGAGCAGACAAAAACCTACATATTCTTCATGAATGGAAACCAAGAGAACAAGTAGAAATGAAATGGGGCGAAAAATTGTTCCACGGTACCATCATACAAATTGGGGGTAAGTATAATAACGAGTTTTGAATACATCTTCGATTCAATACCATGCGTATCAGATTTAATTTAAATAATTACATCACAATTAAAATATCAATAAATGATTGTTGATGGAGAGAGCATGCACGTTTTCAATGTTAACAAATCATATTTAATATTTTAAAAATGTGTTGTCACTGTCATCCTTTTGTTGAATGAAAGACAGTAAATTATCTTATCTTATATAATTGTGTGACGACATATCGCTGCACAGGAGTCTGCAGTTTTATCAATAAAGCACGACGAAATTTCTGACAACATGAAATCACCTTACCGGCATTATAAATTAAGGTGATTTCATGTTGTCAGAAATTTCGTCGTGCTTTATTGATAAAACTGCAGACTCCTGTGATCGCTGTATAAAAAATCAAATCGAGGAAGAAAGAGTACTCGTGCATGCACGTATTTTGTAACGACTTCGCTAAGTTGTAACGATTTAAGAACTCTACAAAAAGCTGTATATCAATCCTAATTAAGCAATACAAATTTACGAATAATTTAAATAGAAATACAAAAAACTGATCGCAAAGAGATTTTAATATTTATGGAAGTCTTTCTAGGCATGGCTCGTAGTCAAATATTTTCGGAAATAAAACTGTCAGTATTTGATTCTAGCTTATTATTAGTTTCACAGTAAACTAATGTATCCGGTTGCTATTTTTAGGTTGAACACACTGAGGTTTGTACAGAAAATATAACGATAAATTCATTGAAGAAAAAAAAAAAAACATCATCTGGTTGATAAATTTTTGACACTAAACATTTAAACAACTCATGCCTTTTCTTAAAGTACTCTTTACAAATGAATGCGATAGACCATCTCTGACCATAGACAACTCGGACCATATATTACAAGACATGACCGTGTCAAAAGACATTACACAGACAGTAATTTGAATCCTGTATTTTTTTTAAAAAATACGTCTGGACAAAGACAAAAAGATTTAAAAAGATAGGGTCAGAGTTATCCTGCTAACTCTGACCCTATCTTTTTAAATCTTTTTGTCTTTGTTTATTTTTATAAACACTATTATTTAATACAATCAACAGTCACCTTGGACCGTTGTTTTTCTTTATCTTTTTAATATATAAAGTTGTTCTGCCTCTTTTTTTCTGACATGACCCGTCATGTTAAAAAAATAAAATAAAATTAAAAGTCTACTTTTTCATTAGATTAGAACAGGTGAAAATCTCTTATTATTATAACCTTTGTTTCAGAGAGTGAAGGAAACTTGACTAAATTTGCAAATTCGGCCAATAATAAAGTTCTGAAAAAGACTGACCATGAGAAAAGTACAGTCCTCGAGGATCTTCTGTCCTTTTCTGTGGGAAAATCAGGACAGCAGGCTGGAAAAAGAGTAAGAGTAGAAACAGAAAGGCTTAAAGAGAGCAGATAGCCCCAAAAAGAAAACAGTTAAAGAAGAACAGGGGGACAAAGACAAATGCATCACACCAGTCCAGAAAAAAAAACAGAAAAGAAGAAAAAAGAACAAACTGTGTCTTTGGAAATCGAAGAGGAAATAAATGACATCTGCAATCTGAGTGCACAGTTTTCTTCGACATCTGAAAGCCTGTCAGAGCAGTGCACTCCTACAGAAAACTTTAAGCCATCAAATGCCTTTATAGGGGATGAAAACCATCCAGCACCTGCCACCTCTCTCTCTGCATTTCAGAAGGTGGGCAAAAACAGACAAGAGGTTACAAAACAACATTCTCCGAGCACAGACAATGCGAAAATCATATTGCAGAAAAACAGTCCAGTCCCTGTAATGCCTCCAAGGGACACTCCTCTCACTGCTACTTGGAAGGTGTGTCAAAACAGCGAGGAGTCGACTAGAAATGATGTACTTGATCCTGATCATACTCAACAGCAAGGTAATCCTCAAAGTCTATTGGAAGTAACGTAAAGTTTTGATAATTATTCTTTTACATGTTTTGGCAGTAAATTATGATAATTAAAACAACTTTTTAAATGTTCAGTTTTGGAGATTTCCTGCACGTCTCTTGGTGAAAATTTAAAGATTCGTCATTAATGTCGACAAAATGTGTCATTGTTTAATCAGATGTTGGTGTTGACACTTGTTAGACATCACTGAATCAGAACACTTGATATACAGTGTACACAGAATTTGTTTTCAAACGTACTGTATTTTTAAGTTAATGGCAGTAAAAACCAAATACATGATGTAATTTTCAGTTTTTAAAAAAAATAAGACACAAGATTTTAATTAATTATAAGGATTTACATGTACCATAATGTTTTTTTAGCCTTTAAAAACTGTCATCAAATTAATGTACATTCTGAATAACCAGGGAGTGCCCCTGCCTGTTAGATGGCATGCTTTAACATCCTTTCAGGTTAGTTCTCAAATATTGACTTAGAAAAAGTAAATTCTTTAATAATTACCATTATATTCATTATTTTATACAAATTATTCTACTACAGGTAATACCTTTAAGTTTGTAAATCATTGCAGTCTTTTTACATGTATTAAATCAACAATAAACTTTACAATTTAGCACCTCCGCCAAAAGTT